>JAVRKA010000272.1:0-228896 GCA_034508555.1 Venustoraphidia nigricollis
ATCAGCACCTATATCTGAAATGCCTATCGACACCTATATCTGAAATGCCTATCGACACCTATTTTTGAAATGCCTATCGGAAACTACACCTGAAATGCCTATCAGCACCTATATTTGAAATGCCTATCGGCAACCATATCTGGAATGCCTATCGGCACCTATATTTGAAATGCCTATCGGCTTCTATATCTGAAATGCCTATCGGCACCTATTTTTAAAATGCCAATCGGCAACTATATCTGAAATGCCTATCGGCACCTATATCTGAAATGCCTATCGACACCTATATCTGAAATGCCTATCGACACCTATGTCTGAAATGCCTATCGACACCTATATCTGAAATGCCTATCGACACCTATATCTGAAATGCCTATCGACACCTATATCTGAAATGCCTATCGACACCTATATCTGAAATGCCTATCGACACCTATATCTGAAATGCCTATCGACACCTATATCTGAAATGCCTATCGACACCTATTTTTGAAATGCCTATCGGAAACTACATCTGAAATGCCTATCAGCACCTATATTTGAAATGCCTATCGGCAAACTATATCTGGAATGCCTATCGGCACCTATATTTGAAATGCCTATCGGCTTCTATATCTGAAATGCCTATCGGCACCTATTTTTAAAATGCCAATCGGCAACTATATCTGAAATGCCTATCGGCACCTATATCTGAAATGCCTATCGGCACCTATATCTGAAATGCCTATCGGCACCTATTTTTTCATTTGCCTATCGGAAACTACATCTGAAATGCCTATCAGCACCTATATTTGAAATGCCTATCGGCAACCATATCTGAAATGCCTATCGACACCTATATTTGAAATACCTATCGGCTTCTATATCTGAAATGCCTATCGGCACCTATTTTTAAAATGCCAATCGGCAACTATATTTGAAATGCCTATCGGCACCTCTATCTTAGATGCCTATCGGCATCAATTTTTGAAATGCCTAACGGAAACTACATCTAAAATGCCTATCAGCACCTATATTTGAAATGCCTATCGGCAACCATATCTGGAATGCCTATCGCCACCTATATTTGAAATGCCTATCGGCTTCTATATCTGAAATGCTTATCGGCACATATTTTTAAAATGCCAATTGGCAACTATATCTGAAATGCCTATCGGCACCTATATCTGAAATGCCTATCGGCACCTTTTTTTGAAATGCCTATCGGAAACTACATCTGAAATGCCTATCAGCACATATATTTGAAATGCCTATCGGCTTCTATATCTGAAATGCTTATCGGCACCTATTTTTAAAATGCCAACTGGCAACTATATCTGAAATGCCTATCGGCAACTATATCTGAAATGCCTATCGGCACCTATATCTGAAATGCCTATCGGCACCTATTTTTGAAATGCCTATCGGAAACTACATCTAAAATGCCTATCAGCACCTATATTTGAAATGCCTATCGGCAACCATATCTGGAATGCCTATCGCCACCTATATTTGAAATGCCTATCGGCTTCTATATCTGAAATGCTTATCGGCACATATTTTTAAAATGCCAATCGGCAACTATATCTGAAATGCCTATCGGCACCTATATCTGAAATGCCTATCGACACCTATATCTGAAATGCCTATCGACACCTATATCTGAAATGCCTATCGACACCTATATCTGAAATGCCTATCGACACCTATATCTGAAATGCCTATCGACACCTATATCTGAAATGCCTATCGACACCTATATCTGAAATGCCTATCGACACCTATATCTGAAATGCCTATCGACACCTATATCTGAAATGCCTATCGACACCTATATCTGAAATGCCTATCGACACCTATATCTGAAATGCCTATCGACACCTATATCTGAAATGCCTATCGACACCTATATCTGAAATGCCTATCGACACCTATATCTGAAATGCCTATCGACACCTATTTTTGAAATGCCTATCGGAAACTAAATCTGAAATGCCTATCAGCACCTATATTTGAAATGCCTATCGGCAACCATATCTGGAATGCCTATCGGCACCTATATTTGAAATGCCTATCGGCTTCTATATCTGAAATGCCTATCGGCACCTATTTTTAAAATGCCAATCGGCAACTATATCTGAAATGCCTATCGACACCTATATCTCAAATGCCTATCGACACCTATATCTAAAATGCCTATCGACACCTATATCTGAAATGCCTATCGACACCTATATCTGAAATGCCTATCGACACCTATATCTGAAATGCCTATCGACACCTATATCTGAAATGCCTATCGACACCTATATCTGAAATGCCTATCGACACCTATATCTGAAATGCCTATCGACACCTATTTTTGAAATGCCTATCGGAAACTACATCTGAAATGCCTATCAGCACCTATATTTGAAATGCCTATCGGCAACCATATCTGGAATGCCTATCGGCACCTATATTTGAAATGCCTATCGGCTTCTATATCTGAAATGCCTATCGGCACCTATTTTTAAAATGCCAATCGGCAACTATATCTGAAATGCCTATCGGCACCTATATCTGAAATGCCTATCGACACCTATATCTGAAATGCCTATCGACACCTATATCTGAAATGCCTATCGACACCTATAACTGAAATGCCTATCGACACCTATATCTGAAATGCCTATCGACACCTATATCTGAAATGCCTATCGACACCTATATCTGAAATGCCTATCGACACCTATATCTGAAATGCCTATCGACACCTATATCTGAAATGCCTATCGACACCTATTTTTGAAATGCCTATCGGAAACTACATCTGAAATGCCTATCAGCACCTATATTTGAAATGGCTATCGGCAACCATATCTGGAATGCCTATCGGCACCTATATTTGAAATGCCTATCGGCTTCTATATCTGAAATACCTATCGGCACCTATTTTTAAAATGCCAATCGGCAACTATATCTGAAATGCCTATCGGCACCTATATCTGAAATGCCTATCGACACCTATATCTGAAATGCCTACGACACCTATATCTGAAATGCCTATCGACACCTATATCTGAAATGCCTATCGACACCTATATCTGAAATGCCTATCGACACCTATATCTGAAATGCCTATCGACACCTATATCTGAAATGCCTATCGACACCTATTTTTGAAATGCCTATCGGAAACTTCATCTGAAATGCCTATCAGCACCTATATTTGAAATGCCTATCGGCAACCATATCTTGAATGCCTATCGGCACCTATATTTGAAATGCCTATCGGCTTCTATATCTGAAATGCCTATCGGCACCTATTTTTAAAATGCCAATCGGCAACTATATCTGAAATGCCTATCGGCACCTATATCTGAAATGCCTATCGACACCTATATCTGAAATGCCTATCGACACCTATATCTGAAATGCCTATCGACACTTATATCTGAAATGCCTATCGACACCTATATCTGAAATGCCTATCGACACCTATATCTGAAATGCCTATCGACACCTATATCTGAAATGCCTATCGACACCTATATCTGAAATGCCTATCGACACCTATATCTGAAATGCCTATCGACACCTATTTTTGAAATGCCTATCGGAAACTACATCTGAAATGCCTATCAGCACCTATATTTGAAATGCCTATCGGCAACCATATCTGGAATGCCTATCGGCACCTATATTTGAAATGCCTATCGGCAACTATATCTGAAATGCCTATCGGCACCTATATCTGAAATGCCTATCGGCACCTATTTTTGAAATGCCTATCGGAAACTACATCTAAAATGCCTATCAGCACCTATATTTGAAATGCCTATCGGCAACCATATCTGGAATGCCTATCGCCACCTATATTTGAAATGCCTATCGGCTTCTATATCTGAAATGCTTATCGGCACATATTTTCAAAATGCCAATCGGCAACTATATCTGAAATGCCTATCGGCACCTATACCTGAAATGCCTATCGACACCTATATCTGAAATGCCTATCGACACCTATATCTGAAATGCCTATCGACACCTATATCTGAAATGCCTATCGACACCTATATCTGAAATGCCTATCGACACCTATATCTGAAATGCCTATCGACACCTATATCTGAAATGCCTATCGACACCTATTTTTCAAATGCCTATCGGAAACTACATCTGAAATGCCTATCAGCACCTATATTTGAAATGCCTATCGGCAACCATATCTGGAATGCCTATCGGCACCTATATTTGAAATGCCTATCGGCAACTATATCTGAAATGCCTATCGGCACCTATATCGGAAATGCCTATCGGCACCTATTTTTGAAATGCCTATCGGAAACTACATCTAAAATGCCTATCAGCACCTATATTTGAAATGCCTATCGGCAACCATATCTGGAATGCCTATCGCCACCTATATTTGAAATGCCTATCGGCTTCTATATCTGAAATGCTTATCGGCACATATTTTCAAAATGCCAATCGGCAACTATATCTGAAATGCCTATCGGCACCTATACCTGAAATGCCTATCGACACCTATATCTGAAATGCCTATCGACACCTATATCTGAAATGCCTATCGACACCTATATCTGAAATGCCTATCGACACCTATATCTGAAATGCCTATCGACACCTATATCTGAAATGCCTATCGACACCTATATCTGAAATGCCTATCGACACATATATCTGAAATGCCTATCGACACCTATATCTGAAATGCCTATCGACACCTATGTCTGAAATGCCTATCGACACCTATATCTGAAATGCCAATCGACACCTATATCTGAAATGCCTATCGACACCTATATCTGAAATGCCTATCTACACCTATTTTTGAAATGCCTATCGGAAACTAAATCTGAAATGCCTATCAGCACCTATATTTGAAATGCCTATCGGCAACCATATCTGGAATGCCTATCGGCACCTATATTTGAAATGCCTATCGGCTTCTATATCTGAAATGCCTATCGGCACCTATTTTTAAAATGCCAATCGGCAACTATATCTGAAATGCCTATCGGCACCTATATCTGAAATGCCTAACGACACCTATATCTGAAATGCCTATCGACACCTATATCTGAAATGCCTATCGACACCTATATCTGAAATGCCTATCGACACCTATATCTGAAATGCCTATCGACACCTATATCTGAAATGCCTATCGACACCTATATCTGAAATGCCTATCGACACCTATATCTGAAATGCCTATCGACACCTATTTTTGAAATGCCTATCGGAAACTACATCTGAAATGCCTATCAGCACCTATATTTGAAATGCCTATCGGCAACCATATCTGGAATGCCTATCGGCACCTATATTTGAAATGCCTATCGGCTTCTATATCTGAAATGCCTATCGGCACCTATTTTTAAAATGCCAATCGGCAACTATATCTGAAATGCCTATCGGCACCTATATCTGAAATGCCTATCGACACCTATATCTGAAATGCCTATCGACACCTATATCTGAAATGCCTATCGACACCTATATCTGAAATGCCTATCGACACCTATATCTGAAATGCCTATCGACACCTATATCTGAAATGCCTATCGACACCTATATCTGAAATGCCTATCGACACCTATATCTGAAATGCCTATCGACACCTATATCTGAAATGCCTATCAGCACCTATTTTTAAAATGCCAATCGGCAACTATATCTGTAATGCCTATCGACAC
Source organism: Venustoraphidia nigricollis (assembly GCA_034508555.1). Classification (NCBI taxonomy): domain Eukaryota; kingdom Metazoa; phylum Arthropoda; class Insecta; order Raphidioptera; family Raphidiidae; genus Venustoraphidia; species Venustoraphidia nigricollis. The sequence goes on from JAVRKA010000272.1 coordinate 5,685, forward strand.
CTATATTTGAAATACCTATCGGCTTCTATATTTGAAATGCCTATCGGCACCTATTTTTAAAATGCCAATCGGCAACCATATCTGAAATGCCTATCGGCTCGTATATCTGAAATGCCTATCGGCATCTATATCTGAAATGCCTATCGGCACCTATTTTTAAAATGCCAATCGGTAACTATATCTGAAATGCCTATCGGCACCTATATCTGAAATGCCTATCGATACCTATATCTGAAATGCCTATCGACACCTATATCTGAAATGCCTATCGACACCTATATCTGAAATGCCTATCGACACCTATATCTGAAATGCCTATCGACACCTATATCTGAAATGCCTATCGACACCTATATCTGAAATGCCTATCGACACCTATATCTGAAATGCCTATCGACACCTATATCTGAAATGCCTATCGACACCTATTTTTGAAATGCCTATCGGAAACTACATCTGAAATGCCTATCAGCACCTGTATTTGAAATGCCTATCGGCAACCATATCTGGAATGCCTATCGGCACCTATATTTGAAATGCCTATCGGCTTCTATATCTGAAATGCCTATCGGCACCTATTTTTAAAATGCCAATCGGCAACTATATCTGAAATGCTAATCGGCACCTATATCTAAAATGCCTATCGACACCTATAACTGAAATGCCTATCGACACCTATATCTGAAATGCCTATCGACACCTATATCTGAAATGCCTATCGACACCTATATCTGAAATGCCTATCGACACCTATATCTGAAATGCCTATCGACACCTATATCTGAAATGCCTATCGACACCTATATCTGAAATGCCTATCGACACCTATTTTTGAAATGCCTATCGGAAACTACATCTGAAATGCCTATCAGCACCTATATTTAAAATGCCTATCGGCAACCATATCTGGAATGCTTATCGGCACCTATATTTGAAATGCCCATCGGCTTCTATATCTGAAATGCCTATCGGCACCTATTTTAAAATTGCCAATCGGCAACTATATCTGAAATGCCTATCGGCACCTATATCTGAAATGCCTATCGACACCTATATTTGAAATGCCTATCGGCAACCATATCTGGAATGCCTATCGGCACCTATATTTGAAATGCCTATCGGCTTCTATATCTGAAATGCCTATCGGCACCTATTTTTAAAATGCCAATCGGCAACTATATCTGAAATGCCTATCGGCACCTATATCTGAAATGCCTATCGACACCTATATCTGAAATGCCTATCGACACCTATATCTGAAATGCCTATCGACACCTATATCTGAAATGCCTATCGACACCTATATCTGAAATGCCTATCGACACCTATATCTGAAATGCCTATCGACACCTATATCTGAAATGCCTATCGACACCTATATCTGAAATGCCTATCGACACCTGTATCTGAAATGCCTATCGACACCTATATCTGAAATGCCTATCGACACCTATATCTGAAATGCCTATCGACACCTATATCTGAAATGCCTATCGACACCTATATCTGAAATGCCTATCGACACCTATTTTTGAAATGCCTATCGGAAACTACATCTGAAATGCCTATCAGCACCTATATTTGAAATACCTATCGGCAACCATATCTGGAATGCCTATCGGCACCTATATTTGAAATGCCTATCGGCTTCTATATCTGAAATGCCTATCGGCACCTATTTTTAAAATGCCAATCGGCAACTATATCTGAAATGCTAATCGGCACCTATATCTAAAATGCCTATCGACACCTATATCTGAAATGCCTATCGACACCTATATCTGAAATGCCTATCGACACCTATATCTGAAATGCCTATCGACACCTATATCTGAAATGCCTATCGACACCTATATCTGAAATGCCTATCGACACCTATATCTGAAATGCCTATCGACACCTATATCTGAAATGCCTATCGACACCTATTTTTGAAATGCCTATCGGAAACTACATCTGAAATGCCTATCAGCACCTATATTTGAAATGCCTATCGGCAACCATATCTGGAATGCCTATCGGCACCTATATTTGAAATGCCTATCGGCTTCTATATCTGAAATGCCTATCGGCACCTATTTTTAAAATGCCAATCGGCAACTATATCTGAAATGCCTATCGGCACCTATATCTGAAATGCCTATCGACACCTATATCTGAAATGCCTATCGACACCTATATCTGAAATGCCTATCGACACCTATATCTGAAATGCCTATCGACACCTATATCTGAAATGCCTATCGACACCTATTTTTGAAATGCCTATCGGAAACTACATCTGAAATGCCTATCAGCACCTATATTTAAAATGCCTATCGGCAACCATATCTGGAATGCTTATCGGCACCTATATTTGAAATGCCCATCGGCTTCTATATCTGAAATGCCTATCGGCACCTATTTTTAAAATGCCAATCGGCAACTATATCTGAAATGCCTATCGGCACCTATATCTGAAATGCCTATAGACAACTATATCTGAAATGCCTATCGACACCTATATCTGAAATGCCTATCGACACCTATATCTGAAATGCCTATCGACACCTATATCTGAAATGCCTATCGACACCTATATCTAAAATGCCTATCGACACCTATATCTGAAATGCCTATCGACACCTATATCTGAAATGCCTATCGACACCTATATCTGAAATGCCTATCGACACCTATATCTGAAATGCCTATCGACACCTATTTTTGAAATGCCTATCGGAAACTACATCTGAAATGCCTATCAGCACCTATATTTGAAATGCCTATCGGCAACCATATCTGGAATGCCTAACGGCACCTATATTTGAAATGCCTATCGGCTTCTATATCTGAAATGCCTATCGGCACCTATTTTTAAAATGCCAATCGGCAACTATATCTGAAATGCCTATCGGCACCCATATCTGAAATGCCTATCGACACCTATTTTTGAAATGCCTATCGGAAACTACATCTGAAATGCCTATCAGCACCTATATTTGAAATGCCTATCGGCAACCATATCTGGAATGCCTATCGGCACCTATATTTGAAATGCCTATCGGCTTCTATATCTGAAATGCCTATCGGCACCTATTTTTAAAATGCCAATCGGCAACTATATCTGAAATGCCTATCGGCACCTATATCTGAAATGCCTATCGACACCTATATCTGAAATGCCTATCGACACCTATATCTGAAATGCCTATCGACACCTATATCTGAAATGCCTATCGACACCTATATCTGAAATGCCTATCGACACCTATATCTGGAATGCCTATCGACACCTATATCTGAAATGCCTATCGACACCTATTTTTGAAATGCCTATCGGAAACTACATCTGAAATGCCTATCAGCACCTATATTTGAAATGCCTATCGGCAACCATATCTGGAATGCCTATCGGCACCTATATTTAAAATGCCTATCGGCTTCTATATCTGAAATGCCTATCGGCACCTATTTTTAAAATGCCAATCGGCAACTATATCTGAAATGCCTATCGGCACCTATATCTGAAATGCCTATCGACACCTATATCTGAAATGCCTATCGACACATATATCTGAAATGCCTATCGACACCTATATCTGAAATGCCTATCGACACCTATATCTGAAATGCTTATCGACACCTATATCTGAAATGCCTATCGACACCTATATCTGAAATGCCTATCGACACCTATATCTGAAATGCCTATCGACACCTATATCTGAAATGCCTATCGACCCCTATTTTTGAAATGCCTATCGGAAACTACATCTGAAATGCCTATCAGCACCTATATTTGAAATGCCTATCGGCAACGATATCTGGAATGCCTATCGGCACCTATATTTGAAATGCCTATCGGCTTCTATATCTGAAATGCCTATCGGCACCTATTTTTAAAATGCCAATCGGCAACTATATCTGAAATGCCTATCGGCACCTATATCTGAAATGCCTATCGGCACCTATATCTGAAATGCCTATCGACACCTATATCTGAAATGCCTATCGACACCTATATCTGAAATGCCTATCGACACCTATATCTGAAATGCCTATCGACACCTATATCTGAAATGCCTATCGACACCTATATCTGAAATGCCTATCGACACCTATATCTGAAATGCCTATCGACACCTATTTTTGAAATGCCTATCGGAAACTACATCTGAAATGCCTATCAGCACCTATATTTGAAATGCCTATCGGCAACCATATCTTGAATGCCTATCGGCACCTATATTTGAAATGCCTATCGGCTTCTATATCTGAAATGCCTATCGGCACCTATTTTTAAAATGCCAATCGGCCACTATATCTGAAATGCCTATCGGCACCTATATCTGAAATGCCTATCGACACCTATATCTGAAATGCCTATCGACACCTATATCTGAAATGCCTATCGACACTTATATCTGAAATGCCTATCGACACCTATATCTGAAATGCCTATCGACACCTATATCTGAAATGCCTATCGACACCTATATCTGAAATGCCTATCGACACCTATATCTGAAATGCCTATCGACACCTATATCTGAAATGCCTATCGCCACCTATTTTTGAAATGCCTATCGGAAACTACATCTGAAATGCCTATCAGCACCTATATTTGAAATGCCTATCGGCAACCATATCTGGAATGCCTATCGGCACCTATATTTGAAATGCCTATCGGCAACTATATCTGAAATGCCTATCGGCACCTATATCTGAAATGCCTATCGGCACCTATTTTTGAAATGCCTATCGGAAACTACATCTAAAATGCCTATCAGCACCTATATTTGAAATGCCTATCGGCGACCATATCTTGAATGCCTATCGGCACCTATATTTGAAATGCCTATCGGCTTCTATATCTGAAATGCTTATCGGCACATATTTTCAAAATGCCAATCGGCAACTATATCTGAAATGCCTATCGGCACCTATACCTGAAATGCCTATCGACACCTATATCTGAAATGCCTATCGACACCTATATCTGAAATGCCTATCGACACCTATATCTGAAATGCCTATCGACACCTATATCTGAAATGCCTATCGACACCTATATCTGAAATGCCTATCGACACCTATATCTGAAATGCCTATCGACACCTATATCTGAAATGCCTATCGACACCTATATCTGAAATGCCTATCGACACCTATATCTGAAATGCCTATCGACACCTATATCTGAAATGCCTATCGACACCTATATCTGAAATGCCTATCGACACCTATTTTTGAAATGCCTATCGGAAACTAAATCTGAAATGCCTATCAGCACCTATATTTGAAATGCCTATCGGCAACCATATCTGGAATGCCTATCGGCACCTATATTTGAAATGCCTATCGGCTTCTATATCTGAAATGCCTATCGGCACCTATTTTTAAAATGCCAATCGGCAACTATATCTGAAATGCCTATCGGCACCTATATCTGAAATGCCTATCGACACCTATATCTGAAATGCCTATCGACACCTATATCTGAAATGCCTATCGACACCTATATCTGAAATGCCTATCGACAGCTATATCTGAAATGCCTATCGACACCTATATCTGAAATGCCTATCGACACCTATATCTGAAATGCCTATCGACACCTATATCTGAAATGCCTATCGACACCTATTTTTGAAATGCCTATCGGAAACTACATCTGAAATGCCTATCAGCACCTATATTTGAAATGCCTATCGGCAACCATATCTGGAATGCCTATCGGCACCTATATTTGAAATGCCTATCGGCTTCTATATCTGAAATGCCTATCGGCACCTATTTTTAAAATGCCAATCGGCAACTATATCTGAAATGCCTATCGGCACCTATATCTGAAATGCCTATCGACACCTATATCTGAAATGCCTATCGACACCTATATCTGAAATGCCTATCGACACCTATATCTGAAATGCCTATCGACACCTATATCTGAAATGCCTATCGACACCTATATCTGAAATGCCTATCGACACCTATATCTGAAATGCCTATCGACACCTATATCTGAAATGCCTATCGACACCTATATCTGAAATGCCTATCAGCACCTATTTTTAAAATGCCAATCGGCAACTATATCTGTAATGCCTATCGACACCTATATTTGAAATACCTATCGGCTTCTATATTTGAAATGCCTATCGGCACCTATTTTTAAAATGCCAATCGGCAACCATATCTGAAATGCCTATCGGCTCGTATATCTGAAATGCCTATCGGCATCTATATCTGAAATGCCTATCGGCACCTATTTTTAAAATGCCAATCGGTAACTATATCTGAAATGCCTATCGGCACCTATATCTGAAATGCCTATCGACACCTATATCTGAAATGCCTATCGACACCTATATCTGAAATGCCTATCGACACCTATATCTGAAATGCCTATCGACACCTATATCTGAAATGCCTATCGACACCTATATCTGAAATGCCTATCGACACCTATATCTGAAATGCCTATCGACACCTATATCTGAAATGCCTATCGACACCTATTTTTGAAAACTACATCTGAAATGCCTATCAGCACCTATATTTGAAATGCCTATCGGCAACCATATCTGGAATGCCTATCGGCACCTATATTTGAAATGCCTATCGGCTTCTATATCTGAAATGCCTATCGGCACCTATTTTTAAAATGCCAATCGGCAACTATATCTGAAATGCCTATCGGCACCTATATCTGAAATGCCTATCGACACCTATATCTGAAATGCCTATCGACACCTATATCTGAAATGCCTATCGACACCTATATCTGAAATGCCTATCGACACCTATATCTGAAATGCCTATCGACACCTATATCTGAAATGCCTATCGACACCTATATCTGAAATGCCTATCGACACCTATATCTGAAATGCCTATCGACACCTATTTTTGAAATGCCTATCGGAAACTACATCTGAAATGCCTATCAGCACCTATATTTGAAATGCCTATCGGCAACCATATCTGGAATGCCTATCGGCACCTATATTTGAAATGCTTATCGGCTTCTATATCTGAAATGCCTATCGGCACCTATTTTTAAATTGCCAATCGGCAACTATATCTGAAATGCCTATCGGCACCTATCACCTATATCTGAAATGCCTATCGACACCTATTTTGGAAATGCCTATCGGAAACTACATCTCAAATGCCTATCAGCACCTATATTTGAAATGCCTATCGGCAACCATATCTGGATTGCCTATCGGCACCTATATTTGAAATGCTTATCGGCTTCTATATCTGAAATGCCTATCGGCACCTATTTTTAAATTGCCAATCGGCAACTATATCTGAAATGCCTATCGGCACCTATATCTGAAATGCCTATCGACACCTATATCTGAAATGCCTATCGACACCTATATCTGAAATGCCTATCGACACCTATATCTGAAATGCCTATCGACACCTATATCTGAAATGCCTATCGACACCTATATCTGAAATGCCTATCGACACCTATATCTGAAATGCCTATCGACACCTATATCTGAAATGCCTATCGACACCGATATCTGAAATGCCTATCGACACCTATTTTTGAAATGCCTATCGGAAACTACATCTGAAATGCCTATCAGCACCTATATTTGAAATGCCTATCGGCAACCATATCCGGAATGCCTACCGGCACTTATATTTGAAATGCCTATCGGCTTCTATATCTGAAATGCCTATCGGCACCTATTTTTAAAATGCCAATCGGCAGCTATATCTGAAATGCCTATCGGCACCTATATCTGAAATGCCTATCGACACCTATATCTGAAATGCCTATCGACACCTATATCTGAAATGCCTATCGACACCTATATCTGAAATGCCTATCGACACCTATATCTGAAATGCCTATCGACACCTATATCTGAAATGCCTATCGACACCTATATCTGAAATGCCTATCGACACCTATATCTGAAATGCCTATCGACACCTATTTTTGAAATGCCTATCGGAAACTACATCTGAAATGCCTATCAGCACCTGTATTTGAAATGCCTATCGGCAACCATATCTGGAATGCCTATCGGCACCTATATTTGAAATGCCTATCGGCTTCTATATCTGAAATGCCTATCGGCACCTATTTTTAAAATGCCAATCGGCAACTATATCTGAAATGCCTATCGGCACCTATATCAGAAATGCCTATCGACACCTATATCTGAAATGCCTATCGACACCTATATCTGAAATGCCTATCGACACCTATATCTGAAATGCCTATCGACACCTATATCTGAAATGCCTATCGACACCTATATCTGAAATGCCTATCGACACCTATATCTGAAATGCCTATCGACACCTATATCTGAAATGCCTATCGACACCTATATCTGAAATGCCTATCGACACCTATTTTTGAAATGCCTATCGGAAACTACATCTGAAATGCCTATCAGCACCTATATTTGAAATGCCTATCGGCAACCATATCTGGAATGCCTATCGGCACCTATATTTGAAATGCCTATCGGCTTCTATATCTGAAATGCCTATCGGCACCTATTTTTAAAATGCCAATCGGCAACTATATCTGAAATGCCTATCGGCACCTATATCTGAAATGCCTATCGACACCTATATCTGAAATGCCTATCGACACCTATATCTGAAATGCCTATCGACACCTATATCTGAAATGCCTATCGACACCTATATCTGAAATGCCTATCGACACCTATATCTGAAATGCCTATCGACACCTATATCTGAAATGCCTATCGACACCTATATCTGAAATGCCTATCGACACCTATTTTTGAAATGCCTATCGGAAACTACATCTGAAATGCCTATCAGCACCTATATTTGAAATGCCTATCGGCAACCATATCTTGGATGCCTATCAGCACCTATATTTGAAATGCTTATCGGCTTCTATATCTGAAATGCCTATCGGCACCTATTTTTAAATTGCCAATCGGCAACTATATCTGAAATGCCTATCGGCACCTATATCTGAAATGCCTATCGACACCTATATCTGAAATGCCTATCGACACCTATATCTGAAATGCCTATCGACACCTATATCTGAAATGCCTATCGACACCTATATCTGAAATGCCTATCGACACCTATATCTGAAATGCCTATCGACACCTATATCTGAAATGCCTATCGACACCTATATCTGAAATGCCTATCGACACCGATATCTGAAATGCCTATCGACACCTATTTTTGAAATGCCTATCGGAAACTACATCTGAAATGCCTATCAGCACCTATATTTGAAATGCCTATCGGCAACCATATCTGGAATGCCTAACGGCACCTATATTTGAAATGCCTATCGGCTTCTATATCTGAAATGCCTATCGGCACCTATTTTTAAAATGCCAATCGGCAGCTATATCTGAAATGCCTATCGGCACCTATATCTGAAATGCCTATCGACACCTATATCTGAAATGCCTATCGACACCTATATCTGAAATGCCTATCGACACCTATATCTGAAATGCCTATCGACACCTATATCTGAAATGCCTATCGACACCTATATCTGAAATGCCTATCGACACCTATATCTGAAATGCCTATCGACACCTATATCTGAAATGCCTATCGACACCTATTTTTGAAATGCCTATCGGAAACTACATCTGAAATGCCTATCAGCACCTGTATTTGAAATGCCTATCGGCAACCATATCTGGAATGCCTATCGGCACCTATATTTGAAATGCCTATCGGCTTCTATATCTGAAATGCCTATCGGCACCTATTTTTAAAATGCCAATCGGCAACTATATCTGAAATGCCTATCGGCACCTATATCAGAAATGCCTATCGACACCTATATCTGAAATGCCTATCGACACCTATATCTGAAATGCCTATCGACACCTATATCTGAAATGCCTATCGACACCTATATCTGAAATGCCTATCGACACCTATATCTGAAATGCCTATCGACACCTATATCTGAAATGCCTATCGACACCTATATCTTAAATGCCTATCGACACCTATATCTGAAATGCCTATCGACACCTATTTTTGAAATGCCTATCGGAAACTACATCTGAAATGCCTATCAGCACCTATATTTGAAATGCCTATCGGCAACCATATCTGGAATGCCTATCGGCACCTATATTTGAAATGCCTATCGGCTTCTATATCTGAAATGCCTATCGGCACCTATTTTTAAAATGCCAATCGGCAACTATATCTGAAATGCTAATCGGCACCTATATCTAAAATGCCTATCGACACCTATATCTGAAATGCCTATCGACACCTATATCTGAAATGCCTATCGACACCTATATCTGAAATGCCTATCGACACCTATATCTGAAATGCCTATCGACACCTATATCTGAAATGCCTATCGACACCTATATCTGAAATGCCTATCGACACCTATATCTGAAATGCCTATCGACACCTATATCTGAAATGCCTATCGACACCTGTATCTGAAATGCCTATCGACACCTATATCTGAAATGCCTATCGACACCTATATCTGAAATGCCTATCGACACCTATATCTGAAATGCCTATCGACACCTATATCTGAAATGCCTATCGACACCTATTTTTGAAATGCCTATCGGAAACTACATCTGAAATGCCTATCAGCACCTATATTTGAAATGCCTATCGGCAACCATATCTGGAATGCCTATCGGCACCTATATTTGAAATGCCTATCGGCTTCTATATCTGAAATGCCTATCGGCACCTATTTTTAAAATGCCAATCGGCAACTATATCTGAAATGCTAATCGGCACCTATATCTAAAATGCCTATCGACACCTATATCTGAAATGCCTATCGACACCTATATCTGAAATGCCTATCGACGCCTATATCTGAAATGCCTATCGACACCTATATCTGAAATGCCTATCGACACCTATATCTGAAATGCCTATCGACACCTATATCTGAAATGCCTATCGACACCTATATCTGAAATGCCTATCGACACCTATTTTTGAAATGCCTATCGGAAACTACATCTAAAATGCCTATCAGCACCTATATTTGAAATGCCTATCGGCAACCATATCTGGAATGCCTATCGGCACCTATATTTGAAATGCCTATCGGCTTCTATATCTGAAATGCCTATCGGCACCTATTTTTAAAATGCCAATCGGCAACTATATCTGAAATGCCTATCGGCACCTATATCTGAAATGCCTATCGACACCTATATCTGAAATGCCTATCGACACCTATATCTGAAATGGCTATCGACACCTATTTCTGAAATGCCTATCGACACCTATTCCTGAAATGCCTATCGACACCTATTTTTGAAATGCCTATCGGAAACTACATCTGAAATGCCTATCAGCACCTATATTTAAAATGCCTATCGGCAACCATATCTGGAATGCTTATCGGCACCTATATTTGAAATGCCCATCGGCTTCTATATCTGAAATGCCTATCGGCACCTATTTTTAAATTGCCAATCGGCAACTATATCTGAAATGCCTATCGGCACCTATATCTGAAATGCCTATAGACAACTATATCTGAAATGCCTATCGACACCTATATCTGAAATGCCTATCGACACCTATATCTGAAATGCCTATCGACACCTATATCTGAAATGCCTATCGACACCTTTATCTAAAATGCCTATCGACACCTATATCTGAAATGCCTATCGACACCTCTATCTGAAATGCCTATCGACACCTATATCTGAAATGCCTATCGACACCTATATCTGAAATGCCTATCGACACCTATTTTTGAAATGCCTATCGGAAACTACATCTGAAATGCCTATCAGCACCTATATTTGAAATGCCTATCGGCAACCATATCTGGAATGCCTAACGGCACCTATATTTGAAATGCCTATCGGCTTCTATATCTGAAATGCCTATCGGCACCTATTTTTAAAATGCCAATCGGCAACTATATCTGAAATGCCTATCGGCACCCATATCTGAAATGCCTATCGACATCTATATCTGAAATGCCTATCGACACCTATATCTGATATGCCTATTGACACCTATATCTGAAATGCCTATTGACACCTATATCTGAAATGCCTATCGACACCTATATCTGAAATGCCTATAAAAACCTATATCTGAAATGCCTATCGACACCTATTTTTGAAATGCCTATCGGAAACTACATCTGAAATGCCTATCAGCACCTATATTTGAAATGCCTATCGGCAACCATATCTGGAATGCCTATCGGCACCTATATTTGAAATGCCTATCGGCTTCTATATCTGAAATGCCTATCGGCACCTATTTTTAAAATGCCAATCGGCAACTATATCTGAAATGCCTATCGGCACCTATATCTGAAATGCCTATCGGCACCTATATCTGAAATGCCTATCGACACCTATATCTGAAATGCCTATCGACACCTATATCTGAAATGCCTATCGACACCTATATCTGAAATGCCTATCGACACCTATATCTGAAATGCCTATCGACACCTATATCTGAAATGCCTATCGACACCTATATCTGAAATGCCTATCGACACCTATTTTTGAAATGCCTATCGGAAACTACATCTGAAATGCCTATCAGCACCTATATTTGAAATGCCTATCGGCAACCATATCTTGAATGCCTATCGGCACCTATATTTGAAATGCCTATCGGCTTCTATATCTGAAATGCCTATCGGCACCTATTTTTAAAATGCCAATCGGCAACTATATCTGAAATGCCTATCGGCACCTATATCTGAAATGCCTATCGACACCTATATCTGAAATGCCTATCGACACCTATATCTGAAATGCCTATCGACACTTATATCTGAAATGCCTATCGACACCTATATCTGAAATGCCTATCGACACCTATATCTGAAATGCCTATCGACACCTATATCTGAAATGCCTATCGACACCTATATCTGAAATGCCTATCGACACCTATATCTGAAATGCCTATCGCCACCTATTTTTGAAATGCCTATCGGAAACTACATCTGAAATGCCTATCAGCACCTATATTTGAAATGCCTATCGGCAACCATATCTGGAATGCCTATCGGCACCTATATTTGAAATGCCTATCGGCAACTATATCTGAAATGCCTATCGGCACCTATATCTGAAATGCCTATCGGCACCTATTTTTGAAATGCCTATCGGAAACTACATCTAAAATGCCTATCAGCACCTATATTTGAAATGCCTATCGGCGACCATATCTGGAATGCCTATCGCCACCTATATTTGAAATGCCTATCGGCTTCTATATCTGAAATGCTTATCGGCACATATTTTCAAAATGCCAATCGGCAACTATATCTGAAATGCCTATCGGCACCTATACCTGAAATGCCTATCGACACCTATATCTGAAATGCCTATCGACACCTATATCTGAAATGCCTATCGACACCTATATCTGAAATGCCTATCGACACCTATATCTGAAATGCCTATCGACACCTATATCTGAAATGCCTATCGACACCTATATCTGAAATGCCTATCGACACCTATATCTGAAATGCCTATCGACACCTATATCTGAAATGCCTATCGACACCTATATCTGAAATGCCTATCGACACCTATATCTGAAATGCCTATCGACACCTATATCTGAAATGCCTATCGACACCTATTTTTGAAATGCCTATCGGAAACTAAATCTGAAATGCCTATCAGCACCTATATTTGAAATGCCTATCGGCAACCATATCTGGAATGCCTATCGGCACCTATATTTGAAATGCCTATCGGCTTCTATATCTGAAATGCCTATCGGCACCTATTTTTAAAATGCCAATCGGCAACTATATCTGAAATGCCTATCGGCACCTATATCTGAAATGCCTATCGACACCTATATCTGAAATGCCTATCGACACCTATATCTGAAATGCCTATCGGCACCTATATCTGAAATGCCTATCGACAGCTATATCTGAAATGCCTATCGACACCTATATCTGAAATGCCTATCGACACCTATATCTGAAATGCCTATCGACACCTATATCTGAAATGCCTATCGACACCTATTTTTGAAATGCCTATCGGAAACTACATCTGAAATGCCTATCAGCACCTATATTTGAAATGCCTATCGGCAACCATATCTGGAATGCCTATCGGCACCTATATTTGAAATGCCTATCGGCTTCTATATCTGAAATGCCTATCGGCACCTATTTTTAAAATGCCAATCGGCAACTATATCTGAAATGCCTATCGGCACCTATATCTGAAATGCCTATCGACACCTATATCTGAAATGCCTATCGACACCTATATCTAAAATGCCTATCGACACCTATATCTGAAATGCCTATCGACATCTATATCTGAAATGCCTATCGACACCTATATCTGAAATGCCTATCGACACCTATATCTGAAATGCCTATCGACACCTATATCTGAAATGCCTATCGACACCTATATCTGAAATGCCTATCAGCACCTATTTTTAAAATGCCAATCGGCAACTATATCTGTAATGCCTATCGACACCTATATTTGAAATACCTATCGGCTTCTATATTTGAAATGCCTATCGGCACCTATTTTTAAAATGCCAATCGGCAACCATATCTGAAATGCCTATCGGCTCGTATATCTGAAATGCCTATCGGCATCTATATCTGAAATGCCTATCGGCACCTATTTTTAAAATGCCAATCGGTAACTATATCTGAAATGCCTATCGGCACCTATATCTGAAATGCCTATCGACACCTATATCTGAAATGCCTATCGACACCTATATCTGAAATGCCTATCGACACCTATATCTGAAATGCCTATCGACACCTATATCTGAAATGCCTATCGACACCTATATCTGAAATGCCTATCGACACCTATATCTGAAATGCCTATCGACACCTATTTTTGAAAACTACATCTGAAATGCCTATCAGCACCTATATTTGAAATGCCTATCGGCAACCATATCTGGAATGCCTATCGGCACCTATATTTGAAATGCCTATCGGCTTCTATATCTGAAATGCCTATCGGCACCTATTTTTAAAATGCCAATCGGCAACTATATCTGAAATGCCTATCGGCACCTATATCTGAAATGCCTATCGACACCTATATCTGAAATGCCTATCGACACCTATATCTGAAATGCCTATCGACACCTATATCTGAAATGCCTATCGACACCTATATCTGAAATGCCTATCGACACCTATATCTGAAATGCCTATCGACACCTATATCTGAAATGCCTATCGACACCTATATCTGAAATGCCTATCGACACCTATTTTTGAAATGCCTATCGGAAACTACATCTGAAATGCCTATCAGCACCTATATTTGAAATGCCTATCGGCAACCATATCTGGAATGCCTATCGGCACCTATATTTGAAATGCTTATCGGCTTCTATATCTGAAATGCCTATCGGCACCTATTTTTAAATTGCCAATCGGCAACTATATCTGAAATGCCTATCGGCACCTATCACCTATATCTGAAATGCCTATCGACACCTATTTTGGAAATGCCTATCGGAAACTACATCTCAAATGCCTATCAGCACCTATATTTGAAATGCCTATCGGCAACCATATCTGGAATGCCTATCGGCACCTATATTTGAAATGCTTATCGGTTTCTATATCTGAAATGCCTATCGGCACCTATTTTTAAATTGCCAATCGGCAACTATATCTGAAATGCCTATCGGCACCTATATCTGAAATGCCTATCGACACCTATATCTGAAATGCCTATCGACACCTATATCTGAAATGCCTATCGACACCTATATCTGAAATGCCTATCGACACCTATATCTGAAATGCCTATCGACACCTATATCTGAAATGCCTATCGACACCTATATCTGAAATGCCTATCGACACCGATATCTGAAATGCCTATCGACACCTATTTTTGAAATGCCTATCGGAAACTACATCTGAAATGCCTATCAGCACCTATATTTGAAATGCCTATCGGCAACCATATCTGGAATGCCTATCGGCACTTATATTTGAAATGCCTATCGGCTTCTATATCTGAAATGCCTATCGGCACCTATTTTTAAAATGCCAATCGGCAGCTATATCTGAAATGCCTATCGGCACCTATATCTGAAATGCCTATCGACACCTATATCTAAAATGCCTATCGACACCTATATCTGAAATGCCTATCGACACCTATATCTGAAATGCCTATCGACACCTATATCTGAAATGCCTATCGACACCTATATCTGAAATGCCTATCGACACCTATATCTGAAATGCCTATCGACACCTATATCTGAAATGCCTATCGACACCTATTTTTGAAATGCCTATCGGAAACTACATCTGAAATGCCTATCAGCACCTGTATTTGAAATGCCTATCGGCAACCATATCTGGATAGCCTATCGGCACCTATATTTGAAATGCCTATCGGCTTCTATATCTGAAATGCCTATCGGCACCTATTTTTAAAATGCCAATCGGCAACTATATCTGAAATGCCTATCGGCACCTATATCAGAAATGCCTATCGACACCTATATCTGAAATGCCTATCGACACCTATATCTGAAATGCCTATCGACACCTATATCTGAAATGCCTATCGACACCTATATTTGAAATGCCTATCGACACCTATATCTGAAATGCCTATCGACACCTATATCTGAAATGCCTATCGACACCTATTTTTGAAATGCCTATCGGAAACTACATCTGAAATGCCTATCAGCACCTATATTTGAAATGCCTATCGGCAACCATATCTGGAATGCCTATCGGCACCTATATTTGAAATGCCTATCGGCTTCTATATCTGAAATGCCTATCGGCACCTATTTTTAAAATGCCAATCGGCAACTATATCTGAAATGCCTATCGGCACCTATATCTGAAATGCCTATCGACACCTATATCTGAAATGCCTATCGACACCTATATCTGAAATGCCTATCGACACCTATATCTGAAATGCCTATCGACACCTATATCTGAAATGCCTATCGACACCTATATCTGAAATGCCTATCGACACCTATATCTGAAATGCCTATCGACACCTATATCTGAAATGCCTATCGACACCTATTTTTGAAATGCCTATCGGAAACTACATCTGAAATGCCTATCAGCACCTATATTTGAAATGCCTATCGGCAACCATATCTGGAATGCCTATCAGCACCTATATTTGAAATGCTTATCGGCTTCTATATCTGAAATGCCTATCGGCACCTATTTTTAAATTGCCAATCGGCAACTATATCTGAAATGCCTATCGGCACCTATATCTGAAATGCCTATCGACACCTATATCTGAAATGCCTATCGACACCTATATCTGAAATGCCTATCGACACCTATATCTGAAATGCCTATCGACACCTATATCTGAAATGCCTATCGACACCTATATCTGAAATGCCTATCGACACCTATATCTGAAATGCCTATCGACACCTATATCTGAAATGCCTATCGACACCGATATCTGAAATGCCTATCGACACCTATTTTTGAAATGCCTATCGGAAACTACATCTGAAATGCCTATCAGCACCTATATTTGAAATGCCTATCGGCAACCATATCTGGAATGCCTAACGGCACCTATATTTGAAATGCCTATCGGCTTCTATATCTGAAATGCCTATCGGCACCTATTTTTAAAATGCCAATCGGCAGCTATATCTGAAATGCCTATCGGCACCTATATCTGAAATGCCTATCGACACCTATATCTGAAATGCCTATCGACACCTATATCTGAAATGCCTATCGACACCTATATCTGAAATGCCTATCGACACCTATATCTGAAATGCCTATCGACACCTATATCTGAAATGCCTATCGACACCTATATCTGAAATGCCTATCGACACCTATATCTGAAATGCCTATCGACACCTATTTTTGAAATGCCTATCGGAAACTACATCTGAAATGCCTATCAGCACCTGTATTTGAAATGCCTATCGGCAACCATATCTGGAATGCCTATCGGCACCTATATTTGAAATGCCTATCGGCTTCTATATCTGAAATGCCTATCGGCACCTATTTTTAAAATGCCAATCGGCAACTATATCTGAAATGCCTATCGGCACCTATATCAGAAATGCCTATCGACACCTATATCTGAAATGCCTATCGACACCTATATCTGAAATGCCTATCGACACCTATATCTGAAATGCCTATCGACACCTATATCTGAAATGCCTATCGACACCTATATCTGAAATGCCTATCGACACCTATATCTGAAATGCCTATCGACACCTATATCTGAAATGCCTATCGACACCTATATCTGAAATGCCTATCGACACCTATTTTTGAAATGCCTATCGGAAACTACATCTGAAATGCCTATCAGCACCTATATTTGAAATGCCTATCGGCAACCATATCTGGAATGCCTATCGGCACCTATATTTGAAATGCATATCGGCTTCTATATCTGAAATGCCTATCGGCACCTATTTTTAAAATGCCAATCGGCAACTATATCTGAAATGCTAATCGGCACCTATATCTAAAATGCCTATCGACACCTATATCTGAAATCCCTATCGACACCTATATCTGAAATGCCTATCGACACCTATATCTGAAATGCCTATCGACACCTATATCTGAAATGCCTATCGACACCTATATCTGAAATGCCTATCGACACCTATATCTGAAATGCCTATCGACACCTATATCTGAAATGCCTATCGACACCTATATCTGAAATGCCTATCGACACCTATTTTTGAAATGCCTATCGGAAACTACATCTGAAATGCCTATCAGCACCTATATTTGAAATGCCTATCGGCAACCATATCTGGAATGCCTATCAGCACCTATATTTGAAATGCCTATCGGCTTCTATATCTGAAATGCCTATCGGCACCTATTTTTAAAATGCCAATCGGCAACTATATCTGAAATGCCTATCGGCACCTATATCTGAAATGCCTATCGACACCTATATCTGAAATGCCTATCGACACCTATATCTGAAATGCCTATCGACACCTATATCTGAAATGCCTATCGACACCTATATCTGAAATGCCTATCGACACCTATTTTTGAAATGCCTATCGGAAACTACATCTGAAATGCCTATCAGCACCTATATTTAAAATGCCTATCGGCAACCATATCTGGAATGCTTATCGGCACCTATATTTGAAATGCCCATCGGCTTCTATATCTGAAATGCCTATCGGCACCTATTTTAAAATTGCCAATCGGCAACTATATCTGAAATGCCTATCGGCACCTATATCTGAAATGCCTATCGACACCTATATTTGAAATGCCTATCGGCAACCATATCTGGAATGCCTATCGGCACCTATATTTGAAATGCCTATCGGCTTCTATATCTGAAATGCCTATCGGCACCTATTTTTAAAATGCCAATCGGCAACTATATCTGAAATGCCTATCGGCACGTATATCTGAAATGCCTATCGACACCTATATCTGAAATGCCTATCGACACCTATATCTGAAATGCCTATCGACACCTATATCTGAAATGCCTATCGACACCTATATCTGAAATGCCTATCGACACCTATATCTGAAATGCCTATCGACACCTATATCTGAAATGCCTATCGACACCTATATCTGAAATGCCTATCGACACCTGTATCTGAAATGCCTATCGACACCTATATCTGAAATGCCTATCGACACCTATATCTGAAATGCCTATCGACACCTATATCTGAAATGCCTATCGACACCTATATCTGAAATGCCTATCGACACCTATTTTTGAAATGCCTATCGGAAAATACATCTGAAATGCCTATCAGCACCTATATTTGAAATGCCTATCGGCAACCATATCTGGAATGCCTATCGGCACCTATATTTGAAATGCCTATCGGCTTCTATATCTGAAATGCCTATCGGCACCTATTTTTAAAATGCCAATCGGCAACTATATCTGAAATGCTAATCGGCACCTATATCTAAAATGCCTATCGACACCTATATCTGAAATGCCTATCGACACCTATATCTGAAATGCCTATCGACACCTATATCTGAAATGCCTATCGACACCTATATCTGAAATGCCTATCGACACCTATATCTGAAATGCCTATCGACACCTATATCTGAAATGCCTATCGACACCTATATCTGAAATGCCTATCGACACCTATTTTTGAAATGCCTATCGGAAACTACATCTGAAATGCCTATCAGCACCTATATTTGAAATGCCTATCGGCAACCATATCTGGAATGCCTATCGGCACCTATATTTGAAATGCCTATCGGCTTCTATATCTGAAATGCCTATCGGCACCTATTTTTAAAATGCCAATCGGCAACTATATCTGAAATGCCTATCGGCACCTATATCTGAAATGCCTATCGACACCTATATCTGAAATGCCTATCGACACCTATATCTGAAATGGCTATCGACACCTATTTCTGAAATGCCTATCGACACCTATATCTGAAATGCCTATCGACACCTATTTTTGAAATGCCTATCGGAAACTACATCTGAAATGCCTATCAGCACCTATATTTAAAATGCCTATCGGCAACCATATCTGGAATGCTTATCGGCACCTATATTTGAAATACCCATCGGCTTCTATATCTGAAATGCCTATCGGCACCTATTTTTAAATTGCCAATCGGCAACTATATCTGAAATGCCTATCGGCACCTATATCTGAAATGCCTATAGACAACTATATCTGAAATGCCTATCGATACCTATATCTGAAATGCCTATCGACACCTATATCTAAAATGCCTATCGACACCTATATCTGAAATGCCTATCGACACCTATATCTGAAATGCCTATCGACACCTATATCTGAAATGCCTATCGACACCTATATCTGAAATGCCTATCGACACCTATTTTTGAAATGCCTATCGGAAACTACATCTGAAATGCCTATCAGCACCTATATTTGAAATGCCTATCGGCAACCATATCTGGAATGCCTAACGGCACCTATATTTGAAATGCCTATCGGCTTCTATATCTGAAATGCCTATCGGCACCTATTTTTAAAATGCCAATCGGCAACTATATCTGAAATGCCTATCGGCACCCATATCTGAAATGCCTATCGACATCTATATCTGAAATGCCTATCGACACCTATATCTGATATGCCTATTGACACCTATATCTGAAATGCCTATCGACACCTATATCTGAAATGCCTATCGACACCTATATCTGAAATGCCTATCGACACCTATATCTGAAATGCCTATCGACACCTATTTTTGAAATGCCTATCGGAAACTACATCTGAAATGCCTATCAGCACCTATATTTGAAATGCCTATCGGCAACCATATCTGGAATGCCTATCGGCACCTATATTTGAAATGCCTATCGGCTTCTATATCTGAAATGCCTATCGGCACCTATTTTTAAAATGCCAATCGGCAACTATATCTGAAATGCCTATCGGCACCTATATCTGAAATGCCTATCGACACCTATATCTGAAATGCCTATCGACACCTATATCTGAAATGCCTATCGACACCTATATCTGAAATGCCTATCGACACCTATATCTGAAATGCCTATCGACACCTATATCTGAAATGCCTATCGACACCTATATCTGAAATGCCTATCGACACCTATTTTTGAAATGCCTATCGGAAACTACATCTGAAATGCCTATCAGCACCTATATTTGAAATGCCTATCGGCAACCATATCTGGAATGCCTATCGGCACCTATATTTAAAATGCCTATCGGCTTCTATATCTGAAATGCCTATCGGCACCTATTTTTAAAATGCCAATCGGCAACTATATCTGAAATGCCTATCGGCACCTATATCTGAAATGCCTATCGACACCTATATCTGAAATGCCTATCGACACCTATATCTGAAATGCCTATCGACACCTATATCTGAAATGCCTATCGACACCTATATCTGAAATGCTTATCGACACCTATATCTGAAATGCCTATCGACACCTATATCTGAAATGCCTATCGACACCTATATCTGAAATGCCTATCGACACCTATATCTGAAATGCCTATCGACCCCTATTTTTGATATGCCTATCGGAAACTACATCTGAAATGCCTATCAGCACCTATATTTGAAATGCCTATCGGCAACGATATCTGGAATGCCTATCGGCACCTATATTTGAAATGCCTATCGGCTTCTATATCTGAAATGCCTATCGGCACCTATTTTTAAAATGCCAATCGGCAACTATATCTGAAATGCCTATCGGCACCTATATCTGAAATGCCTATCGACACCTATATCTGAAATGCCTATCGACACCTATATCTGAAATGCCTATCGACACCTATATCTGAAATGCCTATCGACACCTATTTTTGAAATGCCTATCGGAAACTACACCTGAAATGCCTATCAGCACCTATATTTGAAATGCCTATCGGCAACCATATCTGGAATGCCTATCGGCACCTATATTTGAAATGCCTATCGGCTTCTATATCTGAAATGCCTATCGGCACCTATTTTTTAAATGCCAATCGGCAACTATATCTGAAATGCCTATCGGCACCTATATCTGAAATGCCTATCGACACCTATATCTGAAATGCCTATCGACACCTATATCTGAAATGCCTATCGACACCTATATCTGAAATGCCTATCGACACCTATATCTGAAATGCCTATCGACACCTATATCTGAAATGCCTATCGACACCTATATCTGAAATGCCTATCGACACCTATATCTGTAATGCCTATCGACACCTATATCTGAAATGCCTATCGACACCTATATCTGAAATGCCTATCGACACCTATTTTTGAAATGCCTATCGGAAACTACATCTAAAATGCCTATCAGCACCTATATTTGAAATGCCTATCGGCAACCATATCTGGAATGCCTATCGGCACCTATATTTGAAATGCCTATCGGCTTCTATATCTGAAATGCGTATCGGCACCTATTTTTAAAATGCCAATCGGCAACTATATCTGAAATGCCTATCGGCACCTATATCTGAAATGCCTATCGACACCTATATCTGAAATGCCTATCGACACCTATATCTGAAATGCCTATCGACACCTATATCTGAAATGCCTATCGACACCTATATCTGAAATGCCTATCGACACCTATATCTGAAATGCCTATCGAAACCTATATCTGAAATGCCTATCGACACCTATATCTGAAATGCCTATCGACACCTATTTTTGAAATGCCTATCGGAAACTACATCTGAAATTCCTATCGGCAACCATATCTGGAATGCCTATCGGCACCTATATTTGAAATGCCTATCGGCTTCTATATCTGAAATGCCTATCGGCACCTATTTTTAAAATGCCAATCGGCAACTATATCTGAAATGCCTATCGGCACCTATATCTGAAATGCCTATCGACACCTATATCTGAAATGCCTATCGACACCTATATCTGAAATGCCTATCGACACCTATATCTGAAATGCCTATCGACACCTATATCTGAAATGCCTATCGACACCTATATCTGAAATGCCTATCGACACCTATATCTGAAATGCCTATGGACACCTTTATCTGAAATGCCTATCGACACCTATTTTTTAAATGCCTATCGGAAACTACATCTGAAATGCCTATCAGCACCTATATTTGAAATGCCTATCGGCAACCATATCTGAAAAGCCTATCGGCACCTATATTTGAAATGCCTATCGGCTTCTGTATCTGAAATGCCTATCGGCACCTATTTTTAAAATGCCAATCGGCAACTATAACTGAAATGCCTATCGGCACCTATATCTGAAATGCCTATCGACACCTATATCTGAAATGCCTATCGACACCTATATCTGAAATGCCTATCGACACCTATATCTGAAATGCCTATCGACACCTATATCTGAAATGCCTATCGACACCTATATCTGAAATGCCTATCGACACCTATATATGAAATGCCTATCGACACCTATATCTGAAATGCCTATCGACACCTATTTTTGAAATGCCTATCGGAAACTACATCTGAAATGCCTATCAGCACCTATATTTGAAATGCCTATCGGCAACCATATCTGGAATGCCTATCGGCACCTATATTTGAAATGCCTATCGGCTTCTATATCTGAAATGCCTATCGGCACCTATTTTTAAAATGCCAATCGGTAACTATATCTGAAATGCCTATCGGCACCTATATCTGAAATGCCTATCGACACCTATATCTGAAATGCCTATCGACACCTATATCTGAAATGCCTATCGACACCTATATCTGAAATGCCTATCGACACATATATCTGAAATGCCTATCGACACCTATATCTGAAATGCCTATCGACACCTATATCTGAAATGCCTATCGACACCTATATCTGAAATGCCTATCGACACCTATTTTTGAAAACTACATCTGAAATGCCTATCAGCACCTATATTTGAAATGCCTATCGGCAACCATATCTGGAATGCCTATCGGCACCTATATTTGAAATGCCTATCGGCTTCTATATCTGAAATGGCTATCGGCACCTATTTTTAAAATGCCAATCGGCAACTATATCTGAAATGCCTATCGGCACCTATATCTGAAATGCCTATCGACACCTATATCTGAAATGCCTATCGACACCTATATCTGAAATGCCTATCGACACCTATATCTGAAATGCCTATCGACACCTATATCTGAAATGCCTATCGACACCTATATCTGAAATGCCTATCGACACCTATATCTGAAATGCCTATTGACACCTATATCTGAAATGCCTATCGACACCTATTTTTGAAATGCTTATCGGAAACTACATCTGAAATGCCTATCAGCACCTATATTTGAAATGCCTATCGGCAACCATATCTGGAATGCCTATCGGCACCTATATTTGAAATGCCTATCGGCTTCTATATCTGAAATGCCTATCGGCACCTATTTTTAAATTGCCAATCGGCAACTATATCTGAAATGCCTATCGGCACCTATATCTGAAATGCCTATCGACACCTATATCTGAAATGCCTATCGACACCTATATCTGAAATGCCTATCGACACCTATATCTGAAATGCCTATCGACACCTATATCTGAAATGCCTATCGACACCTATATCTGAAATGCCTATCGACACCTATATCTGAAATGCCTGTCGACACCTATATCTGAAATGCCTATCGACACCTATATCTGAAATGCCTATCGACACCTATTTTTGAAATGCCTATCGGAAACTACATCTGAAATGCCTATCAGCACCTATATTTGAAATGCCTATCGGCAACCATATCTGGAATGCCTATCGGCACCTATATTTGAAATGCCTATCGGCTTCTATATCTGAAATGCCTATCGGCACCTATTTTTAAAATGCCAATCGGCAGCTATATCTGAAATGCCTATCGGCACCTATATCTGAAATGCCTATCGACACCTATATCTGAAATGCCTATCGACACCTATATCTGGAATGCCTATCGACACCTATATCTGAAATGCCTATCGACACCTATATCTGAAATGCCTATCGACACCTATATCTGAAATGCCTATCGACACCTATATCTGAAATGCCTATCGACACCTATATCTGAAATGCCTATCGACACCTATTTTTGAAATGCCTATCGGAAACTACATCTGAAATGCCTATCAGCACCTGTATTTGAAATGCCTATCGGCAACCATATCTGGAATGCCTATCGGCACCTATATTTGAAATGCCTATCGGCTTCTATATCTGAAATGCCTATCGGCACCTATTTTTAAAATGCCAATCGGCAACTATATCTGAAATGCCTATCGGCACCTATATCAGAAATGCCTATCGACACCTATATCTGAAATGCCTATCGACACCTATATCTGAAATGCCTATCGACACCTATATCTGAAATGCCTATCGACACCTATATCTGAAATGCCTATCGACACCAATATCTGAAATGCCTATCGACACCTATATCTGAAATGCCTATCGACACCTATATCTGAAATGCCTATCGACACCTATATCTGAAATGCCTATCGACACCTGTATCTGAAATGCCTATCGACACCTATATCTGAAATGCCTATCGACACCTATATCTGAAATGCCTATCGACACCTATATCTGAAATGCCTATCGACACCTATATCTGAAATGCCTATCGACACCTATATCTGAAATGCCTATCGACACCTATATCTGAAATGCCTATCGACACCTATATCTGAAATGCCTATCGACACCTATATCTGAAATGCCTATCGACACCTATATCTGAAATGCCTATCGACACCTATTTTTGAAATGCCTATCGGAAACTACATCTGAAATGCCTATCAGCACCTATATTTAAAATGCCTATCGGCAACCATATCTGGAATGCTTATCGGCACCTATATTTGAAATGCCCATCGGCTTCTATATCTGAAATGCCTATCGGCACCTATTTTTAAATTGCCAATCGGCAACTATATCTGAAATGCCTATCGGCACCTATATCTGAAATGCCTATAGACAACTATATCTGAAATGCCTATCGACACCTATATCTGAAATGCCTATCGACACCAATATCTGAAATGCCTATCGACACCTATATCTGAAATGCCTATCGACACCTATATCTAAAATGCCTATCGACACCTATATCTGAAATGCCTATCGACACCTATATCTGAAATGCCTATCGACACCTATATCTGAAATGCCTATCGACACCTATATCTGAAATGCCTATCGACACCTATTTTTGAAATGCCTATCGGAAACTACATCTGAAATGCCTATCAGCACCTATATTTGAAATGCCTATCGGCAACCATATCTGGAATGCCTAACGGCACCTATATTTGAAATGCCTATCGGCTTCTATGTCTGAAATGCCTATCGGCACCTATTTTTAAAATGCCAATCGGCAACTATATCTGAAATGCTTATCGGCACCCATATCTGAAATGCCTATCGACATCTATATCTGAAATGCCTATCGACACCTATATCTGAAATGCCTATCGACACCTATATCTGAAATGCCTATCGACACCTATATCTGAAATGCCTATCGACACCTATATCTGAAATGCCTATCGACACCTATATCTGAAATGCCTATCGACACCTATTTTTGAAATGCCTATCGGAAACTACATCTGAAATGCCTATCAGCACCTATATTTGAAATGCCTATCGGCAACCATATCTGGAATGCCTATCGGCACCTATATTTGAAATGCCTATCGGCTTCTATATCTGAAATGCCTATCGGCACCTATTTTTAAAATGCCAATCGGCAACTATATCTGAAATGCCTATCGGCACCTATATCTGAAATGCCTATCGACACCTATATCTGAAATGCCTATCGACACCTATATCTGAAATGCCTATCGACACCTATATCTGAAATGCCTATCGACACCTATATCTGAAATGCCTATCGACACCTATATCTGAAATGCCTATCGACACCTATATCTGAAATGCCTATCGACACCTATTTTTGAAATGCCTATCGGAAACTACATCTGAAATGCCTATCAGCACCTATATTTGAAATGCCTATCGGCAACCATATCTGGAATGCCTATCGGCACCTATATTTAAAATGCCTATCGGCTTCTATATCTGAAATGCCTATCGGCACCTATTTTTAAAATGCCAATCGGCAACTATATCTGAAATGCCTATCGGCACCTATATCTGAAATGCCTATCGACACCTATATCTGAAATGCCTATCGACACCTATATCTGAAATGCTTATCGACACCTATATCTGAAATGCCTATCGACACCTATATCTGAAATGCCTATCGACACCTATATCTGAAATGCCTATCGACACCTATATCTGAAATGCCTATCGACCCCTATTTTTGAAATGCCTATCAGCACCTATATTTGAAATGCCTATCGGCAACGATATCTGGAATGCCTATCGGCACCTATATTTGAAATGCCTATCGGCTTCTATATCTGAAATGCCTATCGGCACCTATTTTTAAAATGCCAATCGGCAACTATATCTGAAATGCCTATCGGCACCTATATCTGAAATGCCTATCGACACCTATATCTGAAATGCCTATCGACACCTATATCTGAAATGCCTATCGACACCTATATCTGAAATGCCTATCGACACCTATATCTGAAATGCCTATAGACACCTATATCTGAAATGCCTATCGACACCTATATCTGAAATGCCTATCGACACCTATATCTGAAATGCCTATCGACACCTATATCTGAAATGCCTATCGACACCTATTTTTGAAATGCCTATCGGAAACTACATCTGAAATGCCTATCAGCACCTATATTTGAAATGCCTATCGGCAAACTATATCTGGAATGCCTATCGGCACCTATATTTGAAATGCCTATCGGCTTCTATATCTGAAATGCCTATCGGCACCTATTTTTAAAATGCCAATCGGCAACTATATCTGAAATGCCTATCGGCACCTATATCTGAAATGCCTATCGGCACCTATATCTGAAATGCCTATCGGCACCTATATCTGAAATGCCTATCGGCACCTATTTTTTCATTTGCCTATCGGAAACTACATCTGAAATGCCTATCAGCACCTATATTTGAAATGCCTATCGGCAACCATATCTGAAATGCCTATCGACACCTATATTTGAAATACCTATCGGCTTCTATATCTGAAATGCCTATCGGCACCTATTTTTAAAATGCCAATCGGCAACTATATCTGAAATGCCTATCGGCACCTATATCTTAGATGCCTATCGGCATCAATTTTTGAAATGCCTATCGGAAACTACATCTAAAATGCCTATCAGCACCTATATTTGAAATGCCTATCGGCAACCATATCTGGAATGCCTATCGCCACCTATATTTGAAATGCCTATCGGCTTCTATATCTGAAATGCTTATCGGCACATATTTTTAAAATGCCAATTGGCAACTATATCTGAAATGCCTATCGGCACCTATATCTGAAATGCCTATCGGCACCTTTTTTTGAAATGCCTATCGGAAACTACATCTGAAATGCCTATCAGCACATATATTTGAAACGCCTATCGGCTTCTATATCTGAAATGCTTATCGGCACCTATTTTTAAAATGCCAACTGGCAACTATATCTGAAATGCCTATCGGCAACTATATCTGAAATGCCTATCGGCACCTATATCTGAAATGCCTATCGGCACCTATTTTTGAAATGCCTATCGGAAACTACATCTAAAATGCCTATCAGCACCTATATTTGAAATGCCTATCGGCAACCATATCTGGAATGCCTATCGCCACCTATATTTGAAATGCCTATCGGCTTCTATATCTGAAATGCTTATCGGCACATATTTTTAAAATGCCAATCGGCAACTATATCTGAAATGCCTATCGGCACCTATATCTGAAATGCCTATCGACACCTATATCTGAAATGCCTATCGACACCTATATCTGAAATGCCTATCGACACCTATATCTGAAATGCCTATCGACACCTATATCTGAAATGCCTATCGACACCTATATCTGAAATGCCTATCGACACCTATATCTGAAATGCCTATCGACACCTATATCTGAAATGCCTATCGACACCTATATCTGAAATGCCTATCGACACCTATATCTGAAATGCCTATCGACACCTATATCTGAAATGCCTATCGACACCTATATCTGAAATGCCTATCGACACCTATATCTGAAATGCCTATCGACACCTATTTTTGAAATGCCTATCGGAAACTAAATCTGAAATGCCTATCAGCACCTATATTTGAAATGCCTATCGGCAACCATATCTGGAATGCCTATCGGCACCTATATTTGAAATGCCTATCGGCTTCTATATCTGAAATGCCTATCGGCACCTATTTTTAAAATGCCAATCGGCAACTATATCTGAAATGCCTATCGGCACCTATATCTGAAATGCCAATCGACACCTATATCTGAAATGCCTATCGACACCTATATCTGAAATGCCTATCGACACCTATATCTGAAATGCCTATCGATACCTATATCTGAAATGCCTATCGACACCTATATCTGAAATGCCTATCGACACCTATATCTGAAATGCCTATCGACACCTATTTTTGAAATGCCTATCGGAAACTACATCTGAAATGCCTATCAGCACCTATATTTGAAATGCCTATCGGCAACCATATCTGGAATGCCTATCGGCACCTATATTTGAAATGCCTATCGGCTTCTATATCTGAAATGCCTATCGGCACTTATTTTTAAAATGCCAATCGGCAACTATATCTGAAATGCCTATCGATACCTATATCTGAAATGCCTATCGACACCTATATCAGAAATGCCTATCGACACCTATATCTGAAATGCCTATCGACACCTATATCTGAAATGCCTATCGACACCTATATCTGAAATGCCTATCGACACCTATATCTGAAATGCCTATCGACACCTATATCTGAAATGCCTATCGACACCTATATCTGAAATGCCTATCGACACCTATATCTGAAATGCCTATCGACACCTATTTTTGAAATGCCTATCGGAAACTACATCTGAAATGCCTATCAGCACCTATATTTGAAATGCCTATCGGCAACCATATCTGGAATGCCTATCGGCACCTATATTTGAAATGCCTATCGGCTTCTATATCTGAAATGCCTATCGGCACCTATTTTTAAAATGCCAATCGGCAACTATATCTGAAATGCCTATCGTCACCTATATCTGAAATGCCTATCGACACCTATATCTGAAATGCCTATCGACACCTATATCTAAAATGCCTATCGACACCTATATCTGAAATGCCTATCGACACCTATATCTGAAATGCCTATCGACACCTATATCTGAAATGCCTATCGACACCTATATCTGAAATGCCTATCGACACCTATTTTTGAAATGCCTATCGGAAACTACATCTGAAATGCCTATCAGCACCTATATTTGAAATGCCTATCGGCAACCATATCTTGAATGCCTATCGGCACCTATATTTGAAATGCCTATCGGCTTCTATATCTGAAATGCCTATCGGCACCTATTTTTAAAATGCCAATCGGCAACTATATCTGAAATGCCTATCGGCACCTATATCTGAAATGCCTATCGACACCTATATCTGAAATGCCTATCGACACCTATATCTGAAATGCCTATCGACACTTATATCTGAAATGCCTATCGACACCTATATCTGAAATGCCTATCGACACCTATATCTGAAATGCCTATCGACACCTATATCTGAAATGCCTATCGACACCTATATCTGAAATGCCTATCGACACCTATATCTGAAATGCCTATCGACACCTATTTTTGAAATGCCTATCGGAAACTACATCTGAAATGCCTATCAGCACCTATATTTAAAATGCCTATCGGCAACCATATCTGGAATGCCTATCGGCACCTATATTTGAAATGCCTATCGGCTTCTATATCTGAAACGCCTATCGGCACCTATTTTTAAAATGCCAATCGGCAACTATATCTAAAATGCCTATCGGCACCTATATCTGAAATGCCTATCGACACCTATATCTGAAATGCCTATCGACACCTATATCTGAAATGCCTATCGACACCTATATCTGAAATGCCTATCGACACCTATTTTTGAAATGCCTAATGGAAACTACATCTGAAATGCCTATCAGCACCTATATTTGAAATGCCTATCGGCAACCATATCTGGAATGCCTATCGGCACCTATATTTGAAATGCCTATCGGCTTCTATATCTGAAATGCCTATCGGCACCTATTTTTAAAATGCCAATCGGCAACTATATCTGAAATGCCTATCGGCACCTATATCTGAAATACCTATCGACACCTATATCTGAAATGCCTATCGACACCTATATCTGTAATGCCTATCGACACCTATATCTGAAATGCCTATCGACACCTATATCTGAAATGCCTATCGACACCTATTTTTGAAATGCCTATCGGAAACTACATCTGAAATGCCTATCAGCACCTATATTTGAAATGCCTATCGGCAACCATATCTGGAATGCCTATCGGCACCTATATTTGAAATGCCTATCGGCTTCTATATCTGAAATGCCTATCGGCACCTATTTTTAAAATGCCATTTGGCAACTATATCTGAAATGCCTATCGGCACCTATATCTGAAATGCCTATCGACACCTATATCTGAAATGCCTATCGTCACCTATATCTGAAATGCCTATCGACACCTATATCTGAAATGCCTATCGACACCTATATCTGAAATGCCTATCGACACCTATATCTGAAATGCCTATCGAAACCTATATCTGAAATGCCTATCGACACCTATATCTGAAATGCCTATCGACACCTATTTTTGAAATGCCAATCGGAAACTACATCTGAAATGCCTATCGGCAACCATATCTGGAATGCCTATCGGCACCTATATTTGAAATGCCTATCGGCTTCTATATCTGAAATGCCTATCGGCACCTATTTTTAAAATGCCAATCGGCAACTATATCTGAAATGCCTATCGGCACCTATATCTGAAATGCCTATCGACACCTATATCTGAAATGCCTATCGACACCTATATCTGAAATGCCTATCGACACCTATATCTGAAATGCCTATCGACACCTATATCTGAAATGCCTATCGACACCTATATCTGAAATGCCTATCGACACCTATATCTGAAATGCCTATCGACACCTATTTTTGAAATGCCTATCGGAAACTACATCTGAAATGCCTATAAGCACCTATATTTGAAATGCCTATCGGCAACCATATCTGGAATGCCTATCGGCACCTATATTTAAAATGCCTATCGGCTTCTGTATCTGAAATGCCTATCGGCACCTATTTTTAAAATGCCAATCGGCAACTATAACTGAAATGCCTATCGGCACTTATATCTGAAATGCCTATCGACACCTATATCTGAAATGCCTATCGACACCTATATCTGAAATGCCTATCGACACCTATATCTGAAATGCCTATCGACACCTATATCTGAAATGCCTATCGACACCTATATCTGAAATGCCTATCGACACCTATATCTGAAATGCCTATCGACACCTATATCTGAAATGCCTATCGACACCTATATCTGAAATGCCTATCGACACCTATATCTGAAATGCCTATCGACACCTATTTTTGAAAACTACATCTGAAATGCCTATCAGCACCTATATTTGAAATGCCATTAGGCAACCATATCTGGAATGCCTATCGGCACCTATATTTGAAATGCCTATCGGCTTCTATATCTGAAATGCCTATCGGCACCTATTTTTAAAATGCCAATCGGCAACTATATCTGAAATGCCTATCGGCACCTATATCTGAAATGCCTATCGACACCTATATCTGAAATGCCTATCGACACCTATATCTGAAATGCCTATCGACACCTATATCTGAAATGCCTATCGACACCTATATCTGAAATGCCTATCGACACCTATATCTGAAATGCCTATCGACACCTATATCTGAAATGCCTATCGACACCTATTTTTGAAATGCCTATCGGAAACTACATCTGAAATGCCTATCAGCACCTATATTTGAAATGCCTATCGGCAACCATATCTGGAATGCCTATCGGCACCTATATTTGAAATGCCTATCGGCTTCTATATCTGAAATGCCTATCGGCACCTATTTTTAAAATGCTAATCGGCAACTATATCTGAAATGCCTATCGGCACCTATATCTGAAATGCCTATCGACACCTATATCTGAAATGCCTATCGACACCTATATCTGAAATGCCTATCGACACCTATATCTGAAATGCCTATCGACACCTATATCTGAAATGCCTATCGACACCTATATCTGAAATGCCTATCGACAC
Organism: Venustoraphidia nigricollis; assembly: GCA_034508555.1. Classification (NCBI taxonomy): domain Eukaryota; kingdom Metazoa; phylum Arthropoda; class Insecta; order Raphidioptera; family Raphidiidae; genus Venustoraphidia; species Venustoraphidia nigricollis. The sequence goes on from JAVRKA010000272.1 coordinate 39,528, forward strand.
CTGTATCTGAAATGCCTATCGACACCTATATCTGAAATGCCTATCGACACCTATATCTGAAATGCCTATTGACACCTATATCTGAAATGCCTATCGACACCTATATCTGAAATGCCTATCGACACCTATTTTTGAAATGCCTATCGGAAACTACATCTGAAATGCCTATCAGCACCTATATTTGAAATGCCTATCGGCAACCATATCTGGAATGCCTATCGGCACCTATATTTGAAATGCCTATCGGCTTCTATATCTGAAATGCCTATCGGCACCTATTTTTAAAATGCCAATCGGCAACTATATCTGAAATGCTAATCGGCACCTATATCTAAAATGCCTATCGACACCTATATCTGAAATGCCTATCGACACCTATATCTGAAATGCCTATCGACACCTAGATCTGAAATGCCTATCGACACCTATATCTGAAATTCCTATCGACACCTATATCTGAAATGCCTATCGACACCTATATCTGAAATGCCTATCGACACCTATATCTGAAATGCCTATCAACACCTATTTTTGAAATGCCTATCGGCAACCATATCTGGAATGCCTATCGGCACCTATATTTGAAATGCCTATCGGCTTCTATATCTTAAATGCCTATCGGCACCTATTTTTAAAATGCCAATCGGCAACTATATCTGAAATGCCTATCGGCACCTATATCTGAAATGCCTATCGACACCTATATCTGAAATTCATATCGACACCTATATCTGAAATGCCTATCGACACCTATATCTGAAATGCCTATCGACACCTATATCTGAAATGCCTATCGACACCTTTATCTGAAATGCCTATCGACACCTATATCTGAAATGCCTATCGACACCTATATCTGAAATGCCTATCGACACCTATATCTGAAATGCCTATCGACACCTATTTTTGAAATGCCTATCGGAAACTACATCTGAAATGCCTATCAGCACCTATATTTGAAATGCCTATCGGCAACCATATCTGGAATGCCTATCGGCACCTATATTTGAAATGCCTATCGGCTTCTATATCTGAAATGCCTATCGGCACCTATTTTTAAAATGCCAATCGGCAACTATATCTGAAATGCCTATCGGCACCTATATCTGAAATGCCTATCGACACCTATATCTGAAATGCCTATCGACACCTATATCTGAAACGCCTATCGACACCTATATCTGAAATGCCTATCGACACCTATATCTGAAATGCCTATCGACACCTATATCTGAAATGCCTATCGACACCTATATCTGAAAAGCCTATCGACACCTATATCTGAAATGCCTATCGACACCTATTTTTGAAATGCCTATCGGAAACTACATCTGAAATGCCTATCAGCACCTATATTTGAAATGCCTATCGGCAACCATATCTGGAATGCCTATCGGCACCTATATTTGAAATACCTATCGGCTTCTATATCTGAAATGCCTATCGACACCTATATCTGAAATGCCTATCGACACCTATATCTGAAATGCCTGTCGACACCTATATCTGAAATGCCTATCGACACCTATATCTGAAATGCCTATCGACACCTATTTTTGAAATGCCTATCGGAAACTACATCTGAAATGCCTATCAGCACCTATATTTAAAATGCCTATCGGCAACCATTTCTGGAATGCTTATCGGCACCTATATTTGAAATGCCCATCGGCTTCTATATCTGAAATGCCTATCGGCACCTATTTTTAAATTGCCAATCGGCAACTATATCTGAAATGCCTATCGGCACCTATATCTGAAATGCCTATAGACAACTATATCTGAAATGCCTATCGACACCTATATCTGAAATGCCTATCGACACCTATATCTGAAATGCCTATCGACACCTATATCTGAAATGCCTATCGACACCTATATCTAAAATGCCTATCGACACCTATATCTGAAATGCCTATCGACACCTATATCTGAAATGCCTATCGACACCTATATCTGAAATGCCTATCGACACCTATTTTTGAAATGCCTATCAGAAACTACATCTGAAATGCCTATCAGCACCTATATTTGAAATGCCTATCGGCAACCATATCTGGAATGCCTATCGGCACCTATATTTGAAATGCTTATCGGCTTCTATATCTGAAATGCCTATCGGCACCTATTTTTAAAATGCCAATCGGCAACTATATCTGAAATGCCTATCGGCACCTATATCTGAAATGCCTATCGACACCTATATCTAAAATGCCTATCGACACCTATATCTGAAATGCCTATCGACACCTATATCTGAAATGCTTATCGACACCTATATCTGAAATGCCTATCGACACCTATATCTGAAATGCCTATCGACACCTATATCTGAAATGCCTATCGACACCTATATCTGAAATGCCTATCGACACCTATTTTTGAAATGCCTATCGGAAACTACATCTGAAATGCCTATCAGCACCTATATTTGAAATGCCTATCGGCAACGATATCTGCAATGCCTATCGGCACCTATATTTGAAATGCCTATCGGCTTCTATATCTGAAATGCCTATCGGCACCTATTTTTAAAATGCCAATCGGCAACTATATCTGAAATGCCTATCGGCACCTATATCTGAAATGCCTATCGACACCTATATCTGAAATGCCTATCGACACCTATATCTGAAATGCCTATCGACACCTATATCTGAAATGCCTATCGACACCTATATCTGAAATGCCTATCGACACCTATATCTGAAATGCCTATCGACACCTATATCTGAAATGCCTATCGACCCTATATCTGAAATGCCTATCGACACCTATTTTTGAAATGCCTATCGGAAACTACATCTGAAATGCCTATCAGCACCTATATTTGAAATGCCTATCGGCAAACTATATCTGGAATGCCTATCGGCACCTATATTTGAAATGCCTATCGGCTTCTATATCTGAAATGCCTATCGGCACCTTTTTTGAAATGCCTATCGGAAACTACATCTGAAATGCCTATCAGCACATATATTTGAAATGCCTATCGGCTTCTATATCTGAAATGCTTATCGGCACCTATTTTTAAAATGCCAACTGGCAACTATATCTGAAATGCCTATCGGCAACTATATCTGAAATGCCTATCGGCACCTATATCTGAAATACCTATCGGCACCTATTTTTGAAATGCCTATCGGAAACTACATCTGAAATGTCTATCAGCACCTATATTTGAAATGCCTATCGGCAACCATCTCTGGAATGCCTGTCGGCACCTATATTTGAAATGCCTATCGGCTTCTATATCTGAAATACCTATCGGCACCTATTTTTAAAATGCCAACTGGCAACTATATCTGAAATGCCTATCGGCAACTATATCTGAAATGCCTATCGGCACCTATATCTGAAATACCTATCGGCACCTATTTTTGAAATGCCTATCGGAAACTACATCTGAAATGTCTATCAGCACCTATATTTGAAATGCCTATCGGCAAACTATATCTGGAATGCCTATCGGCACCTATATTTGAAATGCCTATCGGCTTCTATATCTGAAATGCCTATCGGCACCTATTTTTAAAATGCCAATCGGAAACTATATCTGAAATGCCTATCGGCACCTATATCTGAAATGCCTATCGGCACCTATATCTGAAATGCCTATCGGCACCTATTTTTTCATTTGCCTATCGGAAACTACATCTGAAATGCCTATCAGCACCTATATTTGAAATGCCTATCGGCAACCATATCTGAAATGCCTATCGACACCTATATTTGAAATACCTATCGGCTTCTATATCTGAAATGCCTATCGGCACCCATTTTTAAAATGCCAATCGGCAACTATATCTGAAATGCCTATCGGCACCTATATCTTAGATGCCTATCGGCATCAATTTTTGAAATGCCTATCGGAAACTACATCTAAAATGCCTATCAGCACCTATATTTGAAAAGCCTATCGGCAACCATATCTGGAATGCCTATCGCCACCTATATTTGAAATGCCTATCGGCTTCTATATCTGAAATGCTTATCGGCACATATTTTTAAAATGCCAATTGGCAACTATATCTGAAATGCCTATCGGCACCTATATCTGAAATGCCTATCGGCACCTTTTTTTGAAATGCCTATCGGAAACTACATCTGAAATGCCTATCAGCACATATATTTGAAATGCCTATCGGCTTCTATATCTGAAATGCTTATCGGCACCTATTTTTAAAATGCCAACTGGCAACTATATCTGAAATGCCTATCGGCAACTATATCTGAAATGCCTATCGGCACCTATATCTGAAATACCTATCGGCACCTATTTTTGAAATGCCTATCGGAAACTACATCTGAAATGTCTATCAGCACCTATATTTGAAATGCCTATCGGCAACCATCTCTGGAATGCCTGTCGGCACCTATATTTGAAATGCCTATCGGCTTCTATATCTGAAATACCTATCGGCACCTATTTTTAAAATGCCAACTGGCAACTATATCTGAAATGCCTATCGGCAACTATATCTGAAATGCCTATCGGCACCTATATCTGAAATACCTATCGGCACCTATTTTTAAAATGCCTATCGGAAACTACATCTGAAATGTCTATCAGCACCTATATTTGAAATGCCTATCGGCAACCATCTCTGGAATGCCTGTCGGCACCTATATTTGAAATGCCTATCGGCTTCTATATCTGAAATACCTATCGGCACCTATTTTTAAAATGCCTATCGGCAACCATATCTGTTATGCCTATCGGCACCTATATTTGAAATGCCTATCGGCTTCTATATCTGAAATGCCTATCGGCACCTATTTTTAAAATGGCAATCGGCAACTATATCTGAAATGCCTATCGGCACCTATATCTGAAATGCCTATCGGCACCTATTTTTGAAATGCCTATCGGAAGCTACATTTGAAATGCCTATCAGCACCTATATTTGAAATGCCTATCGGCAACTATATCTGAAATGCCTATCGACACCTATTTTTGAAATGCCTATCGGAAACTACATCTGAAATGCCTATCAGCACCTATATTTGAAATGCCTATAGGCAACCATATCTGGAATGCCTATCGGCACCTATATTTAAAATGCCTATCGGCTTCTATATCTGAAATGCCTATCGGCACCTATTTTTAAAATGCCAATCGGCAACTATATCTGAAATGCCTATCGGCACCTATATCTGAAATGCCTATCGGCACCTATTTTTGAAATGCCTATCGGAAACTACATCTGAAATGCCTATCAGCACCTATATTTGAAATGCCTATCGGCAATCATATCTGGAATGCCTATCGGCACCTATATTTGAAATGCCTATCGGCTTCTATATCTGAAATGCCTATCGGCACCTATTTTTAAAATGCCAATCGGCAACCATGTCTGAAATGGCTATCGGCACCTATATCTGAAATGCCTATCTGCACCTCTTTTTGAAATGCCTATCGGAAACTACATCTGAAATGCCTATCAGCACCTATATTTGAAATGCCTATCGGCAACCATATCTGGAATGCCTATCGGCACCTATATTTGAAATGCCTATCGGCTTCTATATCTGAAATGCCTATCGGCACCTATTTTTAAAATGCCAATCGGCAACTATATCTGAAATGCCTATCGGCACCTATATCTGAGATGCCTATCGACACCTATTTTTGAAATGCCTATCGGAAACTACATCTGAAATGCCTATCAGCACCTATATTTGAAATGCCTATCGGCAACCATAAATGGAATGCCTATCGGCACCTATATTTGAAATGCCTATCGGCTTCTATATCTGAAATGCCTATCGGCACCTAATTTTAAAATGCCAATCGGCAACTATATCTGAAATGCCTTTCGGCATTCATATCTGAAATGCCTATCGACACCTATATTTGAAATGCCTATTGGCACCTATATTTTCAATGCCTATCGGCAACTATATCTGATATGCCTATCGGCACCTATATCTGAAATGCCTATCGGCACCATTTTTTTAAATGCCTATTGGAAACTACATCTGAAATGCCTATCAGCACCTATATTTGAAATGCCTATCGGCAAACATATCTGGAATGCCTATCGGCACCTATATTTAAAATGCCTATCGGCTTCTATATCTGAAATGCCTATCGGCACCTATTTTAAAAATGCCAATCGGCAACTATATCTGAAAGGCCTATCAGCACCTATATCTGAAATGCCTATCGGCACCTATTTTTGAAATGCCTATCGGAAACTACATCGGAAATGCCTATCAGCACCTATATTTGAAATGCCTATCGGCAATCATATCTGGAATGCCTATCAGGACCTATTTTTAAAATGCCAATCAGCAACCATGTCTGAAATGCCTATCGGCACCTATATCTGAATCGCCTATCGGCACCTCTTTTTGAAATGCCTATCGGAAACTACATCTGAAATGCCTATCAGCACCTATATTTGAAATGCCTATCGGCAACCATATCTGGAATGCCTATCGGCACCTATATTTGAAATGCCTATCGGCTTCTATATCTGAAATGCCTATCGGCACGTATTTTTAAAATGCCAATCGGCAACTATATCTGAAATGCCTATCGGCACCTATATCTGAAATGCCTATCGACACCTATTTTTGAAATGCCTATCGGAAACTACATCTGAAATGCCTATCAGCACCTATATTTGAAATGCCCATCGGCAACCATATCTGGAATGCCTATCGGCACCTATATTTGAAATGCCTATCGGCTTCTATATCTGAAATGCCTATCGGCACCTATTTTTAAAATGCCAATCGGCAACTATATCTGAAATGCCTATCGGCACCTATATCTGAAATGCCTATGGGCACCTATTTTTTCATTTGCCTATCGGAAACTACATCTGAAATGCCTATCAGCACCTATATTTGAAATGCCTATCGGCAACCATATATGAAATGCCTATCGACACCTATATTTGAAATACCTATCGGCTTCTATATCTGAAATGCCTATCGGCACCTATTTTTTAAATGCCAATCGGCAACTATATCTGAAGTGTCTATCGGCACCTATATCTGAAATGCCTATCGGCATCAATTTTTGAAATGCCTATCGAAAACTACATCTGAAATGCCTATCAGCACCTATATTTGAAATGCCTATCGGCAACCACATCTGAAATGCCTATCGGCACCTATATCTAAAATGCTTTTCGGCATTTATATCTGAAATGCCTATCGACACCTATATTTGAAATGCCTATCGGCACCTATATTTTAAATGCCTATCGGCAACTATATCTGATATGCCTATCGGCACTTATATCTGAAATGCCTATCGGCACCTATTTTTGAAATGCCTATCGGAAACTACATCTAAAATGCCTATCGGCACCTATTTTTAAAATGCCAATCGGCAACTATATCTGAAATGCCTATCGGCACCTATATCTGAAATGCCTATCGGCACCTATTTTTGAAATGCCTATTGGAAACTACATCTGAAATGCCTATCAGCACCTATATTTGAAATGCCTATCGGCAACCATATCTGAAGTGCCTATCGACACCTATATTTGAAATGCCTATCGGCTTCTATATCTGAAATGCCTATCGACACCTATTTTTAAAATGCCAATCGGCAACTATATCTGAAATGCTTATCGGCACCTATATCTGAAATGCCTATCGGCACCAATTTTGGAAATGCCTATCGGAAACTACATCTGAAATGCCAATCAGCACCTATATTTGAAATGCCTATCAGCAACCATATCTGGAATGCCTATCGGCACCTATATTTTAAATGCCTATCGGCTTCTATATCTGAAATGCCTATCGGCACCTATTTTAAAAATGCCAAATCGGCAACTATATCTGAAATGCCTATCGGCACCTATTTTTGAAATGCCTATCGGAAACTACATCTGAAATGCCTATCAGCACCAATATTTGAAATGCCTATCGGAAACCATATCTGAAATGCCTATCGACACCTATATTTGAAATACCTATCGGCTTCTATATCTGAAATGCCTATCGGCACCTATTTTTAAAGTGCCAATCGGCAACTATATCTGAAATGCCTATCGGCACCTATATCTGAAATGCCTATCGGCACCAATTTTTGAAATGCCTATCGGAAACTACATCTGAAATGCCTATCAGCACCTATATTTGAAATGCCTATCGGCAACCATATCTGGAATGCCTATCGGCACCTATATTTTAAATGCCTATCAACTTCTATATCTGAAGTGCCTATCGGCACCAATTTTTGAAATGCCTATCGGAAACTACATATGGAATGCCTATCAGCACCTATATTTAAAATGCCTATCGGCAACCATATTTGGAATGCCTATCGGCACCTATATTTAAAATGCCTATCGGCTTCTATATCTGAAATGCCTATCGACACCTATTTTTAAAATGCCAATCGTCAACTATATCTGAAATGCCTATCGGCACCTATATCTGAAATGCCTATCGGCACCTATTTTTGAAATGCGCAACGGAAACTACATCTGAAATGCCTATCAGCACCTATATTTGAAATGCCTATCGGCAACTATATCTGGAATGTCTATCGGCACCTATATTTGAAATGCCTATCGGCTTCTATATCTGAAATGCCTATCAGCACCTATTTTTAAAATGCCAATCGGCAACTATATCTGTAATGCCTATCGGCACCTATATCTGAAATGCCTATCGGCACCTATTTTTGAAATGCCTATCGAAAACTACATCTGAAATGCCTATCAGCACCAATATTTGAAATGCCTATCGGCAAACATATCTGAAATGCCTATCGACACCTATATTTGAAATACCTATCGGCTTCTATATTTGAAATGCCTATCGGCACCTATTTTTAAAATGCCAATCGGCAACCATATCTGAAATGCCTATCGGCTCGTATATCTGAAATGCCTATCGGCACCTATATCTGAAATGCCTATCGGCACCAATTTTTGAAATGCCTATCGGAAACTAGGTCTGAAATGCCTATCAGCACCTATATTTGAAATGCCTATCGGCAACTATATCTGGAATGCCTATCGGCACCTATATTTGAAATACCTATCGGTTTCTATATCTGAAATGCCTATCGGCACCTATTTTTGAAATGCCTATCGAAAACTACATCTGAAATGCCTATCAGCACCTATATTTGAAATGCCTATCGGCAACCATATCTGGAATGTCTATCGGCACCTATATTTGAAATGCCTATCGGCTTCTATATCTGAAATGCCTATCGGCACCCATTTTTAAAATGCCTATCGGCACCTATATCTGAAATGCCTATCGGCACCTATATCTAAAATGCCTATCGGCACCTATTTTTGAAATGCCTTTCGGAAACTACATCTGAAATGCCTATCTGCTCCTATATTTGAAATGCCTATCGGCAACCATATCTGAAATGCCTATTGACACCTATATTTGAAATACCTATCGGCCTCTATATCTGAAAAGCCTATCGGCACCTGTTTTTAAAATGCCAATCGGCAACTATATCTGAAATGCCTATCGGCACCTATATCTGAAATGCCTATCGGCATCAATTTTTGAAATGCCTATCGGCACCTATATTTGAAATGCCTATCGGCTTCTATATCTGAAATGCCTATCGGCACCTATTTTTAAAATGCCAATTGGCAACTATATCTGAAATACCTATCGGCACCTATATCTGAAATGCCTATCGGCACCTATTTTTGAAATGCCTATCGTAAACTACATCTGAAATGCTTATCAGCACCTATATTTGAATTGCCTATCGGCAACCATATCTGGAATGCCTATCGGCACCTATATTTGAAATGCCTATCGGCTTCTATATCTGAAATGCCTATCGGCACCTATTTTTAAAATGCCAATCGGCAACTATATCTGAAATGCCTATCGGCACCTATATCTGAAATGCCTATCGGCACCTATTTTTGAAATGCCTATCGGAAACTACATCTGAAATGCCTATCAGCACCTATATTTGAAATGCCTATCGGCAACTATATCTGGAATGCCTATCAGCACCTATATTTAAAATGCCTATCGGCTTCTATATCTGAAATGCCTATCGGCACCTATTTTTAAAATGCCAATCGGCAACTATATCTAAAATGCCTATCGGCACCTATATCTGAAATGCCTATCGGCACCTATTTTTGAAATGCCTATCGGAAACTACATCTGAAATGCCTATCAGCACCTATATTTGAAATGCCTATCGGCAACCATATCTGGAATGCCTATCGGCACCTATATTTGAAATGCCTATCGGCTTCTATATCTGAAATGCCTATCGGCACCTATTTTTAAAATGCCAATCGGCAACCATGTCTGAAATGCCTATCAGCACCTATATCTGAAATGCCTATCGGCACCTATTTTTGAAATGCGTATCGGAAACTACATCTGAAATGCCTATCAGCACCTATATTTGAAATGCCTATCGGCAACCATATCTGGAATGCCTATCGGCACCTATATTTGAAATGCCTATCGGCTTCTATATCTGAAATGCCTATCGGCACCTATTTTTAAAATGCCAATCGGCAACTATATCTGAAATGCCTATCGGCACCTATATCTGAAATGCCTATCGACACCTATTTTTGAAATGCCTATCGGAAACTACATCTGAAATGCCTATCAGCACCTATATTTGAAATGCCTATCGGCAACCACATCAGAAATGCCTATCGGCACCTATATCTGAAATGCCTTTCGGCATTCATATCTGAAATGCCTATCGACACCTATATTTAAAATGCCTATCGGCACCTATATTTTAAATGCCTATCGGCAACTATATCTGATATGCCTATCGGAACCTATATCTGAAATGCCTATCGGCACCTATTTTTGAAATGCCTATCGGAAACAACATCTAGAATGCCTATCGGCACCTATTTTTAAAATGCCAATCGGCAACTATATCTGAAATGCCTATCGGCACCTATATCTGAAATGCCTATCGGCACCTATTTTTTTATTTGCCTATAGGAAACTACATCTGAAATGCCTATCAGCACCTATATTTAAAATGCCTATCGGCAACCATATCTGAAATGCCTATCGACACCTATATTTGAAATACCTATCGGCTTCTATATCTGAAATGCCTATCGGCACCTATTTTTAAAATGCCAATCGGCAACTATATCTGAAATGCCTATCGGCACCTATATCTTAAATGCCTATCGGAAACTACATCTAAAATGCCTATCAGCACCTATATTTGAAATGCCTATCGGCAACCATATCTGGAATGCCTATCGGCACCTATATCTGAAATGCCTATCGGCACCTATATCTGAAATGCCTATCGGCACCTATATCTGAAATGCCTATCGGCACCTATTTTTGAAATGCCTTTCGGAAACTACATCTGAAATGCCTATCTGCTCCTATATTTGAAATGCCTATCGCCAACCATATCTGAAATGCCTATCGACACCTATATTTGAAATACCTATCGGCCTCTATATCTGAAATGCCTATCGGCACCTGTTTTTAAAATGCCAATCGGCAACTATATCTGAAATGCCTATCGGCACCTATATCTGAAATGCCTATCGGCATCAATTTTTGAAATGCCTATCGGAAACTACATCTAAACTGCCTATAAGCCCCTATATTTGAAATGCCTATCGTCAACCATATCTGGAATGCCTATCGGCACCTATATTTGAAATGCCTATCGGCTTCTATATCTGAAATGCCTATCGGCACCTATTTTTAAAATGCCAATCGGCAACTATATCTGAAATGCCTATCGGCACCTATATCTGAAATGCCTATCGGCACCTATTTTTGAAATGCCTATCGGAAACTACATTTGAAATGCCTATCGGCACCTATATTTGAAATGCCTATCGGCAACTATATCTGAATTGCCTATCAACACCTATATTTGAAATACCTATCGGCTTCTATATCTGAAATGCCTATCGGCACCTATTTTTAAAATGCCAATCGGCAACTATATCCGAAATGCCTATCGGCACCTATATCTGAAATGCCTATCGGCACCAATTTTTTTAATGCCTATCGGAAACTACATCTGAAATGCCTATCAGCACCTATATTTGAAATGCCTATCGGCAACCATATCTGGAATGCCTATCGGCACCTATATTTAAAATGCCTATCGGCTTCTATATCTGAAATGCCTATCGGCACCTATTTTTAAAATGCCAATCGGCAACTATATCTGAAATGCCTATCGGCACCTATATCTGAAATGCCTATCGGCACCTATTTTTGAAATGCCTATCGGAAACTACATCTGAAATGCCTATCAGCACCTATATTTGAAATGCCTATCAACAACCATATCTGGAATGCCTATCGGCACCTATATTTGAAATGCCTATCGGCTTCTATATCTGAAATGCCTATCGGCACCTATTTTTGAAATGCCTATCGGAAACTACATCTGAAATGCCTATCAGCACCTATATTTGAAATGCCTATCGGCAACCATATCTGGAATGCCTATCGGCACCTATATTTGAAATGCCTATCGGCTTCTAATCTGAAATGCCTATCGGCACCTATTTTTAAAATGCCAATCGGCAACTATATCTGAAATGCCTATCGGCACCTATATCTGAAATGCCTATCGACACCTATTTTTGAAAAGCCTATCGGAAACTACATCTGAAATGCCTATCAGCACCTATATTTGAAATGCCTATCGGCAACCACATCAGAAATGCCTATCGGCACCTATATCTGAAATGCCTTTCGGCATTCATATCTGAATCTGCCTATCGACACCTATATTTGAAATGCCTATCGGCACCTATATTTTAAATGCCTATCGGCAACTATATCTGATATGCCTATCGGCACCTATATCTGAAATGCCTGTCGGCACCTATTTTTGAAATGCCTATCGGAAACTACATCTAAAATGCCTATCGGCAACTAATTTTAAAATGCCAATCGGCAACTATATCTGAAATGCCTATCGGCACCTATATCTGAAATGCCTATCGGCACCTATTTTTTTATTTGCCTATCGGAAACTACATCTGAAATGCCTATCAGCACCTATATTTGAAATGCCTATCGGCAACCATATCTGAAATGCCTATCGACACCTATATTTGAAATACCTATCGGCTTCTATATCTGAAATGCCTATCGGCACCTATTTTTAAAATGCCAATCGGCACCTATATCTGAAATGCCTATCGGCACCTTTTTTTGAAATGCCAATCGGAAACTACATCTGAAATGCCTATCAGCACCTATATTTGAAATGCCTATCGGCAACCATATCTGGAATGCCTATCGGCACCTATATTTGAAATGCCTCTCGGCTTCTATATCTGAAATGCCTATCGGCACCTACTTTTAAAATGGCAATCGGCAACTATATCTGAAAGGCCTATCGGCACCTATATCTGAAATGCCTATCGGCACCTATTTTTGAAATGCCTATCGGAAACTACATCTGAAATGCCTATCAGCACCTATATTTGAAATGCCTATCGGCAACCATATCTGGAATGCCTATCGGCACCTATATTTGAAATGCCTATCGGCTTCTATATCTGAAATGTCTATCGGCACCTATTTTTAAAATGGCAATCGGCAACTATATCTGAAATGCCTATCGGCACCTATATGTGAAATGCCTATCGGCACCTATTTTTGAAATGCCTATCGGAAACTGCATCTGAAATGCCTATCCGCACCTAAATTTGAAATGCCTATCGGCAACCATATCTGAAATGCCTATCGACACCTATATTTGAAATACCTATCGGCTTCTATATCTGAAATCCCTATCGGCACCTTTTTTTAAAATGCCAATCGGCAAATATATCTGAAATGCCTATCGGCACCTATATTTGAAATGCCTATCGGCAACCATATCTGGAATGCCTATCGGCACCTATATCTGAAATGCCTATCAACACCTATTTTTGAAATGCCTATCGTAAACTAAATCTGAAATGCTTATCAGCACCTATATTTAAAATGCCTATCGGCAACCATATCTGTTATGCCTATCGGCACCTATATTTGAAATGCCTATCGGCTTCTATATCTGAAATGCCTATCGGCACCTATTTTTAAAATGGCAATTGGCAACTATATCTGAAATGCCTATCGGCACCTATATCTGAAATGCCTATCGGCACCTATTTTTGAAATGCCTATCGGAAACTACATTTGAAATGCCTATCAGCACCTATATTTGAAATGCCTATCGGCAACTATATCTGAAATGCCTATCGACACCTATATTTGAAATACCTATCGGCTTCTATATCTGAAATGCCTATCGGCACCTATTTTTAAAATGCCAATCGGCAACTATATCTGAATTGCCTATCGGCACCTATATCTGAAATGCCTATCGGCACCAATTTTTTAAATGCCTATCGGAAACTGCATCTGAAATGCCTATCAGCACCTATATTTGAAATGCCTATCGGCAACCATATCTGGAATGCCTATCGGCACCTATATTTAAAATGCCTATCGGCTTCTATATCTGAAATGCCTATCGGCACCTATTTTTAAAATGCCAATCGGCAACTATATCTGAAATGCCCTTCGGCACCTATATCTGAAATGCCTATCGGCACCTATTTTTGAAATGCCTATCGGAAACTACATCTGAAATGCCTATCAGCACCTATATTTGAAATGCCTATCGGCAATCATATCTGGAATGCCTATCGGCACCTATATTTGAAATGCCTATCGGCTTCTATATCTGAAATGCCTATCGGCACCTATTTTTAAAATGCCAATCGGCAACCATGTCTGAAATGCCTATCGGCACCTATATCTGAAATGCCTATCGGCACCTCTTTTTGAAATGCCTATCGGAAACTACATCTGAAATGCCTATCAGCACCTATATTTGAAATGCCTATCGGCAACCATATCTGGAATGCCTATCGGCACCTATATTTGAAATGCCTATCGGCTTCTATATCTGAAATGCCTATCTAAACCTATTTTTAAAATGCCAATCGGCAACTATATCTGAATTGCCTATCGGCACCTATATCTGAAATGCCTATCGGCACCAATTTTTTAAATGCCTATCGGAAACTGCATCTGAAATGCCTATCAGCACCTATATTTGAAATGCCTATCGGCAACCATATCTGGAATGCCTATCGGCACCTATATTTAAAATGCCTATCGGCTTCTATATCTGAAATGCCTATCGGCACCTATTTTTAAAATGCCAATCGGCAACTATATCTGAAATACCCTTCGGCACCTATATCTGAAATGCCTATCGGCACCTATTTTTGAAATGCCTATCGGAAACTACATCTGAAATGCCTATCAGCACCTATATTTGAAATGCCTATCGGCAATCATATCTGGAATGCCTATCGGCACCTATATTTGAAATGCCTATCGGCGTCTATATCTGAAATGCCTATCGGCACCTATTTTTAAAATGCCAATCGGCAACCATGTCTGAAATGCCTATCGGCACCTATATCTGAAATGCCTATCGGCACCTCTTTTTGAAATGCCTATCGGAAACTACATCTGAAATGCCTATCAGCACCTATATTTGAAATGCCTATCGGCAACCATATCTGGAATGCCTATCGGCACCTATATTTGAAATGCCTATCGGCTTCTATATCTGAAATGCCTATCGGCACCTATTTTTAAAATGCCAATCGGCAACTATATCTGAAATGCCTATCGGCACCTATATCTGAAATGCCTATAGACACCTATTTTTGAAATGCCTATCGGAAACTACATCTGAAATGCCTATCAGCACCTATATTTGAAATGCCTATCGGCAACCATAAATGGAATGCCTATCGGCACCTATATTTGAAATGCCTATCGGCTTCTATATCTGAAATGCCTATCGGCACCTATTTTTAAAATGCCAATCGGCAACTATATCTGAAATGCCTTTCGGCATTCATATCTGAAATGCCTATCGACACCTATATTTGAAATGCCTATTGGCACCTATATTTTCAATGCCTATCGGCAACTATATCTGATATGCCTATCGGCCACCTATATCTGAAATGCCTATCGGCACCAATTTTTTAAATGCCTATTGGAAACTACATCTGAAATGCCTATCAGCACCTATATTTGAAATGCCTATCGGCAACCATATCTGGAATGCCTATCGGCACCTATATTTAAAATGCCTATCGGCTTCTATATCTGAAATGCGTATCGGCACTTATTTTAAAAATGCCAATCGGCAACTATATCTGAAAGGCCTATCAGCACCTATATCTGAAATGCCTATCGGCACCTATTTTGAAATGCCTATCGGAAACTACATCTGAAATGCCTATCAGCACCTATATTTGAAATGCCCATCGGCAACCATATCTGGAATGCCTATCGGCACCTATATTTGAAATGCCTATCGGCTTCTATATCTGAAATGCCTATCGGCACCTATTTTTAAAATGCCAATCGGCAACTATATCTGAAATGCCTATCGGCACCTATATCTGAAATGCCTATCGGCACCTATTTTTTCATTTGCCTATCGGAAACTACATCTGAAATGCCTATCAGCACCTATATTTGAAATGCCTATCGGCAACCATATCTGAAATGCCTATCGACACCTATATTTGAAATACCTATCGGCTTCTATATCTGAAATGCCTATCGGCACCTATTTTTTAAATGCCAATCGGCAACTATATCTGAAGTGTCTATCGGCACCTATATCTGAAATGCCTATCGGCATCAATTTTTGAAATGCCTATCGAAAACTACATCTGAAATGCCTATCAGCACCTATATTTGAAATGCCTATCGGCAACCACATCAGAAATGCCTATCGGCACCTATATCTGAAATGCTTTTCGGCATTTATATCTGAAATGCCTATCGACACCTATATTTGAAATGCCTATCGGCACCTATATTTTAAATGCCCATCGGCAACTATATCTGATATGCCTATCGGCACTTATATCTGAAATGCCTATCGGCACCTATTTTTGAAATGCCTATCGGAAACTACATCTAAAATGCCTATCGGCACCTATTTTTAAAATGCCAATCGGCAACTATATCTGAAATGCCTATCGGCACCTATATCTGAAATGCCTATCGGCACCTATTTTTGAAATGCCTATTGGAAACTACATCTGAAATGCCTATCAGCACCTATATTTGAAATGCCTATCGGCAACCATATCTGAAGTGCCTATCGACACCTATATTTGAAATGCCTATCGGCTTCTATATCTGAAATGCCTATCGACACCTATTTTTAAAATGCCAATCGGCAACTATATCTGAAATGCTTATCGGCACCTATATCTGAAATGCCTATCGGCACTAATTTTAGAAATGCCTATCGGAAACTACATCTGAAATGCCAATCAGCACCTATATTTGAAATGCCTATCAGCAACCATATCTGGAATGCCTATCGGCACCTATATTTGAAATGCCTATCGGCTTCTATATCTGAAATGCCTATCGGCACCTATTTTAAAAATGCCAAATCGGCAACTATATCTGAAATGCCTATCGGCACCTATTTTTGAAATGCCTATCGGAAACTACATCTGAAATGCCTATCAGCACCAATATTTGAAATGCCTATCGGCAACCATATCTGAAATGCCTATCGACACCTATATTTGAAATACCTATCGGCTTCTATATCTGAAATGCCTATCGGCACCTATTTTTAAAGTGCCAATCGGCAACTATATCTGAAATGCCTATCGGCACCTATATCTGAAATGCCTATCGGCACCAATTTTTGAAATGCCTATCGGAAACTACATCTGAAATGCCTTTCAGCACTTATATTTGAAATGCCTATCGGCAACCATATCTGGAATGCCTATCGGCATCTACATTTGAAATGCCTATCGGCCTCTATATCTGAAATGCCTACCGGCACCTATTTTAAAAATGCCAATCGGCAACTATATCTGAAATGCCTATCGGCACCTATATCTGAAATGCCTATCGGCACCTATTTTTTAAATGCCTATCGGAAACTACATCTGAAATGCCTATCAGCACCCATATTTGAAATGCCTAATGGCAACCATATCTGGAATGCCTATCGGCACCTATATTTGAAATGCCTATCGGCTTCTATATCTGAAATGCCTATCGGCACCTATATCTAAAATGCCTATCGGCACCTATTTTTGAAATGCCTATCGGAAACTACATCTAAAATGCCTATCAGCACCTATATTTGAAATTCCTATCGGCAACCATATCCGGAATGCCTATCGGCACCTATATTTAAAATGCCTATCGGCTTCTATATCTGAAATGCCTATCGGCACCTATTTTTAAAATGCCAATCGGCAACTATATCTGAAATGCCTATCGGCACCTATATCTAAAATGCCTATCGGCACTAATTTTTGAAATGCCTATCGGAAACTACATCTGAAATGCCTATCAGCACCTATATTTGAAATGCCTAACGGCAACCATATCTGGAATGCTTATCCGCACCTATATTTGAAATGCCTATCGGCTTCTATATCTGAAATGCCTATCGGCACCTATTTTTAAAATGCCAATCGGCAACTATATCTGAAATGCCTATCAGCACCTATATCTAAAATGCCTATCGGCACCAATTTTTGAAATGCCTATCGGAAACTACATCTGAAATGCCTATTAGCACCTATATTTAAAATGCCTATCGGCAACCATATCTGGAATGCCTATCGGCACCTATATTTGAAATGCCTATCGGCTTCTATATCTGAAATGCCTTTTGGCACATATTTTTAAAATGCCAATCGGCAACTATGTCTGTAATGCCTATCGGCACCTATATCTGAAATGCTTATCGGCACCTATTTTTGAAATGCCTATCGGAAACTACATCTGAAATGCCTATCAGCACCAATATTTGAAATGCCTATCGGCAACCATATCTGAAATGCCTATCGACACCTATATTTGAAATACCTATCGGCTTCTATATCTGAAATGCCTATCGGCACCTATATCTGAAATGCCTATCCGCACCTATTTATGAAATGCCTATCGGAAACTACATCTGAAATGCCTATCAGCACCTATATTTGAAATACCTATCGACTTCTATATCTGAAATGCCTATCGGCACCCATTTTCAAAATGCCAATCGGCAACTATACCTGAAATGCCTATCGGCACCTATATCTGAATTTCCTATCGGCACCTATTTTTGAAATGCCTATCGGAAATTACATCTGAAATACCTATCAGCATCTATATTTGAAATGCCTGTCGGCAACCATATCTGGAATGCCTATCGGCACCTATATTTGAAATGCCTATCGGCTTCTATATCTGAAATGCCTAACGGCACCTATTTTTAAAATGCCAATCGGCAACTGTATCTGTAATGCCTATCGGCACCTATATCTGAAATGCCTATCGGCACCTATTTTTGAAATGCCTATCGTAAACTACATCTGAAATGCTTATCAGCACCTATATTTGAAATGCCTATCGGCAACCATATCTGGAATGCCTATCGGCACCTATATTTGAAATGCCTATCGGCTTCTATATCTGAAATGCCTATCGGCACCTATTTTTAAAATGCCAATCGGCAACTATATCTGAAATGCCTATCGGCACCTATATCTGAAATGCCTATCGGCACCTATTTTTGAAATGCCTATCGGAAACTACATCTGAAATGCCTATCAGTACCTATATTTGAAATGCCTATCGGCAACCATATCTGGAATACCTATCGGCACCTATATTTAAAATGCCTATCGGCTTCTATATCTGAAATGCCTATCGGCACCTATTTATAAAATGCCAATCGGCAACTATATCTGAAATGCCTATCGGCACCTATATCTGAAATGCCTATCGGCACCTATTTTTGAAATGCCTATCGGAAACTACATCTGAAATGCCTATCAGCACCTATATTTGAAATGCCTATCGGCAACCATATCTGGAATGCCTATCGGCACCTATATTTGAAATGCCTATCGGCTTCTATATCTGAAATGCCTATCGGCACCTATTTTTAAAGTGCCAATCGGCAACCATGTCTGAAATGCCTATCAGCACCTATATCTGAAATGCCTATCGGCACCTATTTTTGAAATGCCTATCGGAAACTACATCTGAAATGCCTATCAGCACCTATATTTGAAATGCCTATCGGCAACCATATCTGGAATGCCTATCGGCACCTATATTTGAAATGCCTATCGGCTTCTATATCTGAAATGCCTATCGGCACCTATTTTTAAAATGCCAATCGGCAACTATATCTGAAATGCCTATCGGCACCTATATCTGAAATGCCTATCGACACCTATTTTTGAAATGCCTATCGGAAACTACATCTGAAATGCCTATCAGCACCTATATTTGAAATGCCTATCGGCAACCACATTAGAAATGCCTATCGGCACCTATATCTGAAATGCCTTTCGGCATTCATATCTGAAATGCCTATCGACACCTATATTTAAAATGCCTATCGGCACCTATATTTTAAATGCCTATCGGCAACTATATCTGATATGCCTATCGGCACCTATATCTGAAATGCCTATCGGCACCTATTTTTGAAATGCCTATCGGAAACAACATCTAAAATGCCTATCGGCACCTATTTTTAAAATGCCAATCGGCAACTATATCTGAAATGCCTATCGGCACCTATATCTGAAATGCCTATCGGCACCTATTTTTTTATTTGCCTATAGGAAACTACATCTGAAATGCCTATCGGCACCTATTTTTAAAATGCCAATCGGCAACTATATCTGAAATGCCTATCGGCACCTATATCTGAAATGCCTATCGACACCTATTTTTGAAATGCCTATCGGAAACTACATCTGAAATGCCTATCAGCACCTATATTTGAAATGCCTATCGGCAACCACATCAGAAATGCCTATCGGCACCTATATCTGAAATGCCTTTCGGCATTCATATCTGAAATGCCTTTCGACACCTATATTTAAAATGCCTATCGGCACCTATATTTTAAATGCCTATCGGCAACTATATCTGATATGCCTATCGGCACCTATATCTGAAATGCCTATCGGCACCTATTTTTGAAATGCCTATCGGAAACAACATCTAAAATGCTTATCGGCACCTATTTTTAAAATGCCAATCGGCACCTATATCTGAAATGCCTATCGGCACCTATTTTTGAAATGCCTATCGGAAACTACATCTGAAATGCCTATCAGCACCTATATTTGAAATGCCTATCGGCAATCATATCTGGAATGCCTATCGGCACCTATATTTGAAATGCCTATCGGCTTCTATATCTGAAATGCCTATCGGCACCTATTTTTAAAATGCCAATCGGCAACCATGTCTGAAATGCCTATCGGCACCTATATCTGAAATGCCTATCGGCACCTCTTTTTGAAATGCCTATCGGAAACTACATCTGAAATGCCTATCAGCACCTATATTTGAAATGCCTATCGGCAACCATATCTGGAATGCCTATCGGCACCTATATTTGAAATGCCTATCGGCTTCTATATCTGAAATGCCTATCGGCACCTATTTTTAAAATGCCAATCGGCAACTATATCTGAAATGCCTTTCGGCATTCATATCTGAAATGCCTATCGACACCTATATTTGAAATGCCTATTGGCACCTATATTTTCAATGCCTATCGGCAACTATATCTGATATGCCTATCGGCACCTATATCTGAAATGCCTATCGGCACCAATTTTTTAAATGCCTATTGGAAACTACATCTGAAATGCCTATCAGCACCTATATTTGAAATGCCTATCGGCAACCATATCTGGAATGCCTATCGGCACCTATATTTAAAATGCCTATCGGCTTCTATATCTGAAATGCGTATCGGCACCTATTTTAAAAATGCCAATCGGCAACTATATCTGAAAGGCCTATCAGCACCTATATCTGAAATGCCTATCGGCACCTATTTTTGAAATGCCTATCGGAAACTACATCGGAAATGCCTATCAGCACCTATATTTGAAATGCCTATCGGCAATCATATCTGGAATGCCTATCGGCACCTATATTTGAAATGCCTATCGGCTTCTATATCTGAAATGCCTATCGGCACCTATTTTTAAAATGCCAATCAGCAACCATGTCTGAAATGCCTATCGGCACCTATATCTGAAATGCCTATCGGCACCTCTTTTTGAAATGCCTATCGGAAACTACATCTGAAATGCCTATCAGCACCTATATTTGAAATGCCTATCGGCAACCATATCTGGAATGCCTATCGGCACCTATATTTGAAATGCCTATCGGCTTCTATATCTGAAATGCCTATCGGCACGTATTTTTAAAATGCCAATCGGCAACTATATCTGAAATGCCTATCGGCACCTATATCTGAAATGCCTATCGACACCTATTTTTGAAATGCCTATCGGAAACTACATCTGAAATGCCTATCAGCACCTATATTTGAAATGCCCATCGGCAACCATATCTGGAATGCCTATCGGCACCTATATTTGAAATGCGTATCGGCTTCTATATCTGAAATGCCTATCGGCACCTATTTTTAAAATGCCAATCGGCAACTATATCTGAAATGCCTATCGGCACCTATATCTGAAATGCCTATCGGCACCTATTTTTTCATTTGCCTATCGGAAACTACATCTGAAATGCCTATCAGCACCTATATTTGAAATGCCTATCGGCAACCATATCTGAAATGCCTATCGACACCTATATTTGAAATACCTATCGGCTTCTATATCTGAAATGCCTATCGGCACCTATTTTTTAAATGCCAATCGGCAACTATATCTGAAGTGTCTATCGGCACCTATATCTGAAATGCCTATCGGCATCAATTTGTGAAATGCCTATCGAAAACTACATCTGAAATGCCTATCAGCACCTATATTTGAAATGCCTATCGGCAACCACATCAGAAATGCCTATCGGCACCTATATCTGAAATGCTTTTCGGCATTTATATCTGAAATGCCTATCGACACCTATATTTGAAATGCCTATCGGCACCTATATTTTAAATGCCCATCGGCAACTATATCTGATATGCCTATCGGCACTTATATCTGAAATGCCTATCGGCACCTATTTTTGAAATGCCTATCGGAAACTACATCTAAAATGCCTATCGGCACCTATTTTTAAAATGCCAATCGGCAACTATATCTGAAATGCCTATCGGCACCTATATCTGAAATGCCTATCGGCACCTATTTTTGAAATGCCTATTGGAAACTACATCTGAAATGCCTATCAGCACCTATATTTGAAATGCCTATCGGCAACCATATCTGGAATGCCTATCGGCACCTATATTTGAAATGCCTATCGGCTTCTATATCTGAAATGCCTATCGGCACCTATTTTAAAAATGCCAAATCGGCAACTATATCTGAAATGCCTATCGGCACCTATTTTTGAAATGCCTATCGGAAACTACATCTGAAATGCCTATCAGCACCAATATTTGAAATGCCTATCGGCAACCATATCTGAAATGCCTATCGACACCTATATTTGAAATACCTATCGGCTTCTATATCTGAAATGCCTATCGGCACCTATTTTTAAAGTGCCAATCGGCAACTATATCTGAAATGCCTATCGGCACTTATATCTGAAATGCCTATCGGCACCAATTTTTGAAATGCCTATCGGAAACTACATCTGAAATGCCTTTCAGCACTTATATTTGAAATGCCTATCGGCAACCATATCTGGAATGCCTATCGGCATCTACATTTGAAATGCCTATCGGCCTCTATATCTGAAATGCCTACCGGCACCTATTTTAAAAATGCCAATCGGCAACTATATCTGAAATGCCTATCGGCACCTATATCTGAAATGCCTATCGGCACCTATTTTTTAAATGCCTATCGGAAACTACATCTGAAATGCCTATCAGCACCCATATTTGAAATGCCTATTGGCAACCATATCTGGAATGCCTATCGGCACCTATATTTGAAATGCCTATCGGCTTCTATATCTGAAATGCCTATCGGCACCTATATCTAAAATGCCTATCGGCACCTATTTTTGAAATGCCTATCGGAAACTACATCTAAAATGCCTATCAGCACCTATATTTGAAATTCCTATCGGCAACCATATCCGGAATGCCTATCGGCACCTATATTTAAAATGCCTATCGGCTTCTATATCTGAAATGCCTATCGGCACCTATTTTTAAAATGCCAATCGGCAACTATATCTGAAATGCCTATCGGCACCTATATCTAAAATGCCTATCGGCACTAATTTTTGAAATGCCTATCGGAAACTACATCTGAAATGCCTATCAGCACCTATATTTGAAATGCCTAACGGCAACCATATCTGGAATGCTTATCCGCACCTATATTTGAAATGCCTATCGGCTTCTATATCTGAAATGCCTATCGGCACCTATTTTTAAAATGCCAATCGGCAACTATATCTGAAATGCCTATCGGCACCTATATCTAAAATGCCTATCGGCACCAATTTTTGAAATGCCTATCGGAAACTACATCTGAAATGCCTATTAGCACCTATATTTAAAATGCCTATCGGCAACCATATCTGGAATGCCTATCGGCACCTATATTTGAAATGCCTATCGGCTTCTATATCTGAAATGCCTTTTGGCACATATTTTTAAAATGCCAATCGGCAACTATGTCTGTAATGCCTATCGGCACCTATATCTGAAATGCTTATCGGCACCTATTTTTGAAATGCCTATCGGAAACTACATCTGAAATGCCTATCAGCACCAATATTTGAAATGCCTATCGGCAACCATATCTGAAATGCCTATCGACACCTATATTTGAAATACCTATCGGCTTCTATATCTGAAATGCCTATCGGCACCTATATCTGAAATGCCTATCCGCACCTATTTATGAAATGCCTATCGGAAACTACATCTGAAATGCCTATCAGCACCTATATTTGAAATGCCTATCGACTTCTATATCTGAAATGCCTATCGGCACCCATTTTTAAAATGCCAATCGGCAACTATACCTGAAATGCCTATCGGCACCTATATCTGAATTTCCTATCGGCACCTATTTTTGAAATGCCTATCGGAAATTACATCTGAAATACCTATCAGCATCTATATTTGAAATGCCTGTCGGCAACCATATCTGGAATGCCTATCGGCACCTATATTTGAAATGCCTATCGGCTTCTATATCTGAAATGCCTAACGGCACCTATTTTTAAAATGCCAATCGGCAACTGTATGTGTAATGCCTATCGGCACCTATATCTTAAATGCCTATCGGCACCTATTTTTGAAATGCCTATCGTAAACTACATCTGAAATGCTTATCAGCACCTATATTTGAAATGCCTATCGGCAACCATATCTGGAATGCCTATCGGCACCTATATTTGAAATGCCTATCGGCTTCTATATCTGAAATGCCTATCGGCACCTATTTTTAAAATGCCAATCGGCAACTATATCTGAAATGCCTATCGGCACCTATATCTGAAATGCCTATCGGCACCTATTTTTGAAATGCCTATCGGAAACTACATCTGAAATGCCTATCAGCACCTATATTTGAAATGCCTATCGGCAACCATATCTGGAATACCTATCGGCACCTATATTTAAAATGCCTATCGGCTTCTATATCTGAAATGCCTATCGGCACCTATTTTTAAAATGCCAATCGGCAACTATATCTGAAATGCCTATCGGCACCTATATCTGAAATGCCTATCGGCACCTATTTTTGAAATGCCTATCGGAAACTACATCTGAAATGCCAATCAGCACCTATATTTGAAATGCCTATCGGCAACCATATCTGGAATGCCTATCGGCACCTATATTTGAAATGCCTATCGGCTTCTATATCTGAAATGCCTATCGGCACCTATTTTTAAAATGCCAATCGGCAACCATGTCTGAAATGCCTATCAGCACCTATATCTGAAATGCCTATCGGCACCTATTTTTGAAATGCCTATCGGAAACTACATCTGAAATGCCTATCAGCACCTATATTTGAAATGCCTATCGGCAACCATATCTGGAATGCCTATCGGCACCTATATTTGAAATGCCTATCGGCTTCTATATCTGAAATGCCTATCGGCACCTATTTTTAAAATGCCAATCGGCAACTATATCTGAAATGCCTATCGGCACCTATATCTGAAATGCCTATCGACACCTATTTTTGAAATGCCTATCGGAAACTACATCTGAAATGCCTATCAGCACCTATATTTGAAATGCCTATCGGCAACCACATCAGAAATGCCTATCGGCACCTATATCTGAAATGCCTTTCGGCATTCATATCTGAAATGCCTATCGACACCTATATTTAAAATGCCTATCGGCACCTATATTTTAAATGCCTATCGGCAACTATATCTGATATGCCTATCGGCACCTATATCTGAAATGCCTATCGGCACCTATTTTTGAAATGCCTATCGGAAACAACATCTAAAATGCCTATCGGCACCTATTTTTAAAATGCCAATCGGCAACTATATCTGAAATGCCTATCGGCACCTATATCTGAAATGCCTATCGGCACCTATTTTTTTATTTGCCTATAGGAAACTACATCTGAAATGCCTATCAGCACCTATATTTAAAATGCCTATCGGCAACCATATCTGAAATGCCTATCGACACCTATATTTGAAATACCTATCGGCTTCTATATCTGAAATGCCTATCGGCCCCTATTTTTAAAATGCCAATCGGCAACTATATCTGAAATGCCTATCGGCACCTATATCTTAAATGCCTATCGGCATCAATTTTTGAAATGCCTATCGGAAACTACATCTAAAATGCCTATCAGCACCTATATTTGAAATGCCTATCGGCAACCATATCTGGAATGCCTATCGGCACCTATATCTGAAATGCCTATTGGCACCTATATCTGAAATGCCTATCGGCACCTATATCTGAAATGCCTATCGGCTCCTATTTTTGAAATGCCTTTCGGAAACTACATCTGAAATGCCTATCTGCTCCTATATTTGAAATGCCTATCGGCAACCATATCTGAAATGCCTATCGACACCTATATTTGAAATACCTATCGGCCTCTATATCTGAAATGCCTATCGACACCTATATCTGAAATGCCTATCGACACCTATATCTGAAATGCCTATCGGCACCTATATCTGAAATGCCTATCGGCACCAATTTTTGAAATGCCTATCGGAAACTACATCTGAAATGCCTTTCAGCACTTATATTTGAAATGCCTATCGGCAACCATATCTGGAATGCCTATCGGCATCTACATTTGAAATGCCTATCGGCTTCTATATCTGAAATGCCTACCGGCACCTATTTTAAAAATGCCAATCGGCAACTATATCTGAAATGCCTATCGGCACCTATATCTGAAATGCCTATCGGCACCTATTTTTTAAATGCCTATCGGAAACTACATCTGAAATGCCTATCAGCACCCATATTTGAAATGCCTATTGGCAACCATATCTGGAATGCCTATCGGCACCTATATTTGAAATGCCTATCGGCTTCTATATCTGAAATGCCTATCGGCACCTATATCTAAAATGCCTATCGGCACCTATTTTTGAAATGCCTATCGGAAACTACATCTAAAATGCCTATCAGCACCTATATTTGAAATTCCTATCGGCAACCATATCCGGAATGCCTATTGGCACCTATATTTAAAATGCCTATCGGCTTCTATATCTGAAATGCCTATCGGCACCTATTTTTAAAATGCCAATCGGCAACTATATCTGAAATGCCTATCGGCACCTATATCTAAAATGCCTATCGGCACTAATTTTTGAAATGCCTATCGGAAACTACATCTGAAATGCCTATCAGCACCTATATTTGAAATGCCTAACGGCAACCATATCTGGAATGCTTATCCGCACCTATATTTGAAATGCCTATCGGCTTCTATATCTGAAATGCCTATCGGCACCTATTTTTAAAATGCCAATCGGCAACTATATCTGAAATGCCTATCGGCACCTATATCTAAAATGCCTATCGGCACCAATTTTTGAAATGCCTATCGGAAACTACATCTGAAATGCCTATTAGCACCTATATTTAAAATGCCTATCGGCAACCATATCTGGAATGCCTATCGGCACCTATATTTGAAATGCCTATCGGCTTCTATATCTGAAATGCCTTTTGGCACATATTTTTAAAATGCCAATCGGCAACTATGTCTGTAATGCCTATCGGCACCTCTATCTGAAATGCTTATCGGCACCTATTTTTGAAATGCCTATCGGAAACTACATCTGAAATGCCTATCAGCACCAATATTTGAAATGCCTATCGGCAACCATATCTGAAATGCCTATCGACACCTATATTTGAAATACCTATCGGCTTCTATATCTGAAATGCCTATCGGCACCTATATCTGAAATGCCTATCCGCACCTATTTATGAAATGCCTATCGGAAACTACATCTGAAATGCCTATCAGCACCTATATTTGAAATGCCTATCGACTTCTATATCTGAAATGCCTATCGGCACCCATTTTTAAAATGCCAATCGGCAACTATACCTGAAATGCCTATCGGCACCTATATCTGAATTTCCTATCGGCACCTATTTTTGAAATGCCTATCGGAAATTACATCTGAAATACCTATCAGCATCTATATTTGAAATTCCTGTCGGCAACCATATCTGGAATGCCTATCGGCACCTATATTTGAAATGCCTATCGGCTTCTATATCTGAAATGCCTAACGGCACCTATTTTTAAAATGCCAATCGGCAACTGTATCTGTAATGCCTATCGGCACCTATATCTGAAATGCCTATCGGCACCTATTTTTGAAATGCCTATCGTAAACTACATCTGAAATGCTTATCAGCACCTATATTTGAAATGCCTATCGGCAACCATATCTGGAATGCCTATCGGCACCTATATTTGAAATGCCTATCGGCTTCTATATCTGAAATGCCTATCGGCACCTATTTTTAAAATGCCAATCGGCAACTATATCTGAAATGCCTATCGGCACCTATATCTGAAATGCCTATCGGCACCTATTTTTGAAATGCCTATCGGAAACTACATCTGAAATGCCTATCAGCACCTATATTTGAAATGCCTATCGGCAACCATATCTGGAATACCTATCGGCACCTATATTTAAAATGCCTATCGGCTTCTATATCTGAAATGCCTATCGGCACCTATTTTTAAAATGCCAATCGGCAACTATATCTGAAATGCCTATCGGCACCTATATCTGAAATGCCTATCGGCACCTATTTTTGAAATGCCTATCGGAAACTACATCTGAAATGCCTATCAGCACCTATATTTGAAATGCCTATCGGCAACCATATCTGGAATGCCTATCGGCACCTATATTTGAAATGCCTATCGGCTTCTATATCTGAAATGCCTATCGGCACCTATTTTTAAAATGCCAATCGGCAACCATGTCTGAAATGCCTATCAGCACCTATATCTGAAATGCCTATCGGCACCTATTTTTGAAATGCCTATCGGAAACTACATCTGAAATGCCTATCAGCACCTATATTTGAAATGCCTATCGGCAACCATATCTGAAATGCCTATCGACACCTATATTTGAAATACCTATCGGCTTCTATATCTGAAATGCCTATCGGCCCCTATTTTTAAAATGCCAATCGGCAACTATATCTGAAATGCCTATCGGCACCTATATCTTAAATGCCTATCGGCATCAATTTTTGAAATGCCTATCGGAAACTACATCTAAAATGCCTATCAGCACCTATATTTGAAATGCCTATCGGCAACCATATCTGGAATGCCTATCGGCACCTATATCTGAAATGCCTATCGGCACCTATATCTGAAATGCCTATCGGCACCTATATCTGAAATGCCTATCGACACCTATTTTTGAAATGCCTATCGGAAACTACATCTGAAATGCCTATCAGCACCTATATTTGAAATGCCTATCGGCAACCACAACAGAAATGCCTATCGGCACCTATATCTGAAATGCCTTTCGGCATTCATATCTGAAATGCCTATCGACACCTATATTTAAAATGCCTATCGGCACCTATATTTTAAATGCCTATCGGCAACTATATCTGATATGCCTATCGGCACCTATATCTGAAATGCCTATCGGCACCTATTTTTGAAATGCCTATCGGAAACAACATCTAAAATGCCTATCGGCACCTATTTTTAAAATGCCAATCGGCAACTATATCTGAAATGCCTAATGGCACCTATATCTGAAATGCCTATCGGCACCTATTTTTTTATTTGCCTATAGGAAACTACATCTGAAATGCCTATCAGCACCTATATTTAAAATGCCTATCGGCAACCATATCTGAAATGCCTATCGACACCTATATTTGAAATACCTATCGGCTTCTATATCTGAAATGCCTATCAACACCTATATTTGAAATACCTATCGGCTTCTATATCTGAAATGCCTATCGGCACCTATTTTTAAAATGCCAATCGGCAACTATATCTGAAATGCCTATCGGCACCTATATCTTAAATGCCTATCGGAAACTACATCTAAAATGCCTATCAGCACCTATATTTGAAATGCCTATCGGCAACCATATCTGGAATGCCTATCGGCACCTATATCTGAATTGCCTATCGGCACCTATATCTGAAATGCCTATCGGCACCTATATCTGAAATGCCTATCGGCACCTATTTTTGAAATGCCTTTCGGAAACTACATCTGAAATGCCTATCTGCTCCTATATTTGAAATGCCTATCGCCAACCATATCTGAAATGCCTATCGACACCTATATTTGAAATACCTATCGGCCTCTATATCTGAAATGCCTATCGGCACCTGTTTTTTTAATGCCAATCGGCAACTATATCTGAAATGCCTATCGGCACCTATATCTGAAATGCCTATCGGCATCAATTTTTGAAACGCCTATCGGAAACTACATCTAAACTGCCTATAAGCACCTATATTTGAAATGCCTATCGGCAACCATATCTGGTATGCCTATCGGCACCTATATTTGAAATGCCTATCGGCTTCTATATCTGAAATGCCTATCGGCACCTATTTTTAAAATGCCAATCGGCAACTATATCTGAAATGCCTATCGGCACCTATATCTGAAATGCCTATCGGCACCTATTTTTGAAATGCCTATCGGAAACTACATTTGAAATGCCTATTGGCACCTATATTTGAAATGCCTATCGGCAACCATATCTGAATTGCCTATCGACACCTATATTTGAAATACCTATCGGCTTCTATATCTGAAATGCCTATCGGCACCTATTTTTAAAATGCCAATCGGCAACTATATCTGAAATGCCTATCGGCACCTATATCTGAAATGCCTATCGGCACCAATTTTTTTAATGCCTATCGGAAACTACATCTGAAATGCCTATCAGCACCTATATTTGAAATGCCTATCGGCAACCATATCTGGAATGCCTATCGGCACCTATATTTAAAATGCCTATCGGCTTCTATATCTGAAATGCCTATCGGCACCTATTTTTAAAATGCCAATCGGCAACTATATCTGAAATGCCTATCGGCACCTATATCTGAAATGCCTATCGGCACCTATTTTTGAAATGCCTATCGGAAACTACATCTGAAATGCCTATCAGCACCTATATTTGAAATGCCTATCGGCAACCATATCTGGAATGCCTATCGGCACCTATATTTGAAATGCCTATCGGCTTCTATATCTGAAATGCCTATCGGCACCTATTTTTAAAATGCTAATCGGCAACCATGTCTGAAATGCCTATCGGCACCTATATCTGAAATGCCTATCGGCACCTATTTTTGAAATGCCTATCGGAAACTACATCTGAAATGCCTATCAGCACCTATATTTGAAATGCCTATCGGCAACCATATCTGGAATGCCTATCGGCACCTATATTTGAAATGCCTATCGGCTTCTAATCTGAAATGCCTATCGGCACCTATTTTTAAAATGCCAATCGGCAACTATATCTGAAATGCCTATCGGCACCTATATCTGAAATGCCTATCGACACCTATTTTTGAAATGCCTATCGGAAACTACATCTGAAATGCCTATCAGCACCTATATTTGAAATGCCTATCGGCAACCACATCAGAAATGCCTATCGGCACCTATATCTGAAATGCCTTTCGGCATTCATATCTGAAATGCCTATCGACACCTATATTTGAAATGCCTATCGGCACCTATATTTTAAATGCCTATCGGCAACTATATCTGATATGCCTATCGGCACCTATATCTGAAATGCCTATCGGCACCTATTTTTGAAATGCCTATCGGAAACTACATCTAAAATGCCTATCGGCACCTAATTTTAAAATGCCAATCGGCAACTATATCTGAAATGCCTATCGGCACCTATTTTTTTTTTGCCTATCGGAAACTACATCTGAAATGCCTATCAGCACCTATATTTGAAATGCCTATCGGCAACCTTATCTGAAATGCCTATCGACACCTATATTTGAAATACCTATCGGCTTCTATATCTGAAATGCCTATCGGCACCTATTTTTAAAATGTCAATCGGCACCTATATCTGAAATGCCTATCGGCACCTTTTTTTGAAATGCCAATCGGAAACTACATCTGAAATGCCTATCAGCACCTATATTTGAAATGCCTATCGGCAACCATATCTGGAATGCCTATCGGCACCTATATTTGAAATGCCTCTCGGCTTCTATATCTGAAATGCCTATCGGCACCTACTTTTTTTTTTTTTATATAAATATTTATGGACGCATCAACATCTAAGGTTATTAGCGTCCGGAACTATAAATTATGAAACTATTAGGATTAGACGAGTGTATATAATCCTGATGAGTGGAGAAACGATAGTATGCGCTTGATGCCGTTTTCTGTATCTTCAAAAATGGTGGGAAGGTCGTTGGGGAACCCGCAGGAGATTCGTTCAGCCGCATATTGTGGACACTCCAGGAAGATGTGTTTTATGTTGACAGGGACTTTACATACGTCACACTGCGGATGATCCGTTTTGTCAAAAAGATGTTTATGCGTCAGTAAAGTATGTCCTATTCTAACACGGGTTATTACTATCTGATCCTTCCTCGAAGATAGTATAGGAGTCGTCCACGGTTTAGTGGATGGTTTAATCTCTCGAAGTTTATTGCCCGTTGTAGTTTGCCAGCGGTTTCTCTACTCATCTAATGATTTTCTTTTTAGCTCGGTCTTCATATCATTATAGTAGACGAAGGTGTCTCGGATTATGTCTACGTTATCATTCGCCGCACAATGAGCAGCTGTATCAGCCTGCTCATTGCCGAGTATACCGACGTGTGATGGGACCCAGATAAATACGACACGTTTGTCAATACTAATTAAATCAGAAAGCTTATCCTGAACATTTGCAACTATCGAGTTGGTTGGATACATATTTTTAATATTTATAATGGAGCTGTAGGAGTCTGTAATTATAAGAAATTTGTTAGAGGCTTGTGTTTCAATAAATTCCAAGGCTTTGAGTATTGCGTACATCTCTCCGGTGAAGACCGTTGCCCACTCTGAAAGTCTGTATTTGCCGATGAAGTTTCCGGATACAAATGCACAACCTACAGAAGTACTTGATTTAGAGGCATCTGTAAAAACAGGGATATACTCATTGTATAGAGACCGTACATCTAAATACATTTTTTGGAGAAATAGGGGGAGGTTTCTTTTTTACTGTAATTATGGAGCCTCAAATCGCACATAGGAGTATTTATAGACCAAGGAGGATGTCGGCTTTCACTATATATTTTGATTTCGGGTAGTGGGTACACGTTAAGGTTTGTAATGAGGTCTGTAATTCTTTGCGGAAATGATATATTACTTTTTTGAGAGCTAGGGTTCTTTTTGGTTTCTAGATTTTTAACCAAAGATGCATGAAGAGGGAGATTGTAGACTGCGAGTACTTTGCTAGCATATGACAAACTAAGTTGTGAACGACGGGTTGTTAATGGAGGTTCGCCTGATTCACTGTAGATAGATATTATGGGACTAGTTCGAAGAGCGCCAATCGCAATACGGATTGCTGAATTATGTATGACATCTAACATTTTAAGGGTCCTATCACTTGCAGACGAATATGCTATACAGCCGTAATCTAGTTTAGATCTAATAAGGGTTCTATATAGATGTAGTAATATTTCCCTATCAGCACCCCATTTTTGGTGAGACAGCATTTTGAGAAGATCCAATCTTTTAGCGCATTCTGATTTTAGCTGCTGCAGATATGGCAACCAGGTTAGTTTCTTGTCAAATACCATACCCAAAAATCTCACACTATTCTCATAAGAAATATGGACACCCTTAAGAGTTAGAACAGGATCACTGTGGCACTTACGCAATCTACAGAAATGGAGGCTTTTGGTTTTTTTAACTGAAAAAGAGAGACCTGTTTTTTCTGACCATTGTTCTAATTTAGATATGGTTTCTTGCAGAGTATACTGCAAGAAATTTAAATTTTTGCTCCTGCAATAAATAACAAGATCATCCGCGAAGAGTGAGGCTTTTACGGGTAGATGAATGTCTGAAACTATCGAATTTATCGCAATGCAAAAAAGAATGACACTAAGAGTTGATCCTTGAGGCACGCCATTTTGTTGCTGACGTTCCTCGGATAAGGTTCCATTGATTCGAACTCTAAATGTACGATTGCTTAGAAAATTAATGACAAATTTTAAGATATTGCCCCGAACATCCCAATTGCGCAACTGGTTAATTATATAATGTCTCCATGTCATATCGAAAGCCTTTTCGATGTCAAAGAAGACGGCAATTAGGTGTTGCTTGCTTTTAAAAGCCTCCCGAATGTCTGTTTCTAGACCGACAATATGATCGACAGTGGACCGATTCTTTCTAAAACCACTTTGTTCCTTGGAAAGCAGATCATTTTTTTCCAAAAACCACATAAGCCTACGACTGACCATTTTTTCTAGTAATTTACACATACAGTTTGTCAAAGATACTGGTCTATAATTTTGAGCATTATATTTATCCTGAGCATTTTTCAAAAGGGGAACAATCACTGCGCTTTGCCATTGGCTAGGAAAGACATTGTTGCTCCAAATGTGATTATAAATATTCAAAAGATGTTGTTTTGAATGGTCAGACAGTTTTATCAACATTTTATATGGAATCATATCAGGTCCTGGGGCAGAGTTTTTACAATTGGCAATAGCAGATATCAGTTCCTGAAAGGTAAATGAGTTGTTTATAGGGTTCGGATTTAATTCTTCAATGTCAGTTGGTGTGTTTTCGACTGATAATTTATAATTTTGAAATTCGGGTGACGATTTATCATTGGACGAATTATGAAAATATGTTTCGGCAAAAAAATTTGCAATGTCTGTAGGCGAGGTTAATATTTCGTCACTGTTTTTAATAGCAGCGATGTTTGTGAAAGGTGACACACCCTTTAGTTTGCGAATTTTATCCCATATTTCTGACATAGGTGTCGAACTATTTAGTGTTTGAACGTAGGAGGACCATAATTCTTTTCTACTGTTTTTGATTATTCGTCGAGCTTTTGCTCTTAATTTTTTAAAATCAATTAAGTTTTCAAGGGTCCGATGTCTTTTATATTTGTTTAGAGCGTGTTTATAGGTCTTTATTGCATCATTGCACTCAGGATTCCACCAAGGAACTGGTGGGTATTTGGATGATGATTGTGTTCGACCAATGGACTGGTCTGCTGCATAGGTGATATCGTCAGTGAAACTTTTAACTACCATGTTTATATTTGAAGCTGTGATGTCAACATTGTCCTCTGGAATAGCCAGTTGTGAGAAGAGTTCCCAATTTGCAGATTTGAGGTTCCATCGGCTTATTGTGTTATGCATAGTTTTTTGTGCTGCTATTTGAATTCTAATTGGGAAGTGATTACTTGGAAAGACATCAGGTATAGTTTCCCATTTAAGTTTATGGGTTAATCTAGCATCACAGAACGCTAGGTCGATTGCTGAAAAATTTCCTGTTGCGGCACAAAAATGGGTTTGACTTCCAGTATTTAGTATTGCTAAGTTTTCATGGTCGAGAATTTCATCAATTAACCGACCGTTTCTGTCTATTACATTACAGCCCCATCGTAAATGCTTAGCGTTAAAATCTCCAACGATAATGAAAGGAGAAGGAAGCTGACGAATAAGATTGACAATGTCGCCTTGTTCGAGCCTGATATTGGGAGGTATGTAGACATTGCAAATAGTTATAAAACCATCTATTCGGATTTTGACTGCTATTACTTCTAAATTAGTCGTTAGTGGAATCTGTTCTGAATAGTATGTGCTGCGGACAAGTGTGGCAACACCCCCACTAGCTCTTCCATCAGTTTCCCTGTCCTTGCGATACCAGGTATAATATTTTGATTTGGGAGATTGTGTCGTTCGCAGAAATGTTTCCTGTAGACATAAGCACACTGACTGTTCACTAGATAGAAGAAGCTGAATCTTTTCAATATGAGAAAAATAGCCATTACAGTTCCAATAATTAATTTTAATTGGGCTGTCCATTATGAAAATGTTAATAGAATAATATATTCACATTGGTACAGTAGTAGGATTTATCAATTGAAAGTACAAATTAATTATGATCAGGTGATAGAATATCATTTAGGGAAACATCGTCAGTCTCAATGGAGTCGGGTTCGGTTTCGTTTAAACGCTGTTCAAGAAGCTGATTGTTTATACTTTTCATTACCCGAGTTAGCCGGGCTTTCATTGTAGGTTTTTTAACTCTCGGATAGACTCTTTGCATAATATCCAGCAAGGCTTCAATATCAGTAGTATAGTTTTGAGCAATACTAAGCGGGTCAGAACTACCTTTGACGTTCTCAAGAAAGTCAACTAAAGTAGAGAAAGTAATGCCAGTTTCCTTGGAATTCAGGTCAATGAGGGATTTCGCAGGAAGTAAGTGCAAATCATAGGAAGTATCATTTGAACCTGTTGACGTAGTGGAGCCAATAGAGTCGGTGCGCATTCTTTTGTCTTGTCTGTTTTCTTTCGGATCTGTGTTATTTTTGCTAGATGATTTATGCACAGTGGGTGTATTTGGGGGAAGAAGAGATTTATTCGTTTGTTTGGGGGTGTCAGGTTCAGGTTCATTTACTTCTGGTAAACCAGAGTTTTCTGAACCTGATGATAAACTGGGTGGGGGAGGCCTCTTTAGTCCCCTTATAGGTACAGGATCTGTGATGGCATTATTTGCAGACTGATTGTCGTCAGAAACCTCTGAATCCTCTGAAGAACCATCAGAAGCCTGGTTGGGACAGTTACTAGATATATGTCCAGGTTGACGACAAGAGAAACAGACGATTTCATTAGACGATATAAAAATGCGATATTTATCTCCATCGAAGTTAATAAGTAACGATTCAGGAATTTGCTTTTTCTCGTCTGGTACAATAAAAACTTGACGTCGAAAGCTCAAAATATGTGCATATTCCTTTTCAACCATGCCTGCTCTTAGAAACGTGATTGGCGAGACTAATTTTAGGCCATAATCAGTTAAATGATTTTCAATTACAGTATGCGGAATGGATGGAAAAACATTTGACAATATTATTCTTTTAGCAGGGGTTACAAGTCTACGCGCAGTGACAGTTAAATCATTAATTTTTATGGATCCATAATTAAGCAAGAAATTGTCAACGTGGTTAGTATCAGAAAGATAAATGCATATTCGATTATTTGATATACGAGAAGCAAAAATTATATTTCGGGACCCAACAAACGAACCTAAACTCAGTATATAATCTTTAATTTTAATTCCTTCCAATGAATCAAAAATTATTCCTTGAGTTTTTTTCGGAAAAGAATCATTATTTGTGTTCCTCTGAACAACATTTGCAAACGATACATCTGAAGTATTTGTTCGATTATTATAACTTGCTTCAAAATTTTGAGTAGAAACATGCGGCTCAACAGTATGTAAATTTGAGATTTGACTAGCCATCATTTTGCATGATGAGGTGAGATGCAAACCTATTAATTTTATAAATAATGTGCGCTGATAGGATAGTTTAGCACGCAGTAGATAGATGGCGCGACCATCCACTTAAAAGAGGATGTCGCCAGATAGTTAAGATTTGAACCAGTGATAAACAGAAGTTTGATAAAAAATACTGATAAAGGATATTGATAGTAGAAAGAAACGAAAGGTGGCGCTGCCACCCTCCTTCTCGAAGAAGGTTGGTCAGCAAAACGCTCCTAGAAAAATAAGGTTATAGTAAAACGAAAAAAGAAAAACCAAAGTTAGCGGAAAACGCAGAACTCACCGCACAAAGAAAATAGTAGAAAATAACAAAAAAAAAAATTCGTGAATACGATGAAACAAAAAAAAGCAACGATTTTGGTATAAAAACCAGTAAAGAAAAATATATATTTCGCAAAGGCGCACAAAACGACACGAACAGTCCGTATACAGGATGTCGCACCTACTTTTAAAATGGCAATCGGCAACTATATCTGAAAGGCCTATCGGCACCTATATCTGAAATGCCTATCGGCACCTATTTTTGAAATGCCTATCGGAAACTACATCTGAAATGCCTATCAGCACCTATATTTGAAATGCCTATCGGCAACCATATCTGGAATGCCTATCGGCACCTATATTTGAAATGCCTATCGGCTTCTATATCTGAAATGTCTATCGGCACCTATTTTTAAAATGGCAATCGGCAACTATATCTGAAATGCCTATCGGCACCTATATGTGAAATGCCTATCGGCACCTATTTTTGAAATGCCTATCGGAAACTGCATCTGAAATGCCTATCAGCACCTAAATTTGAAAAGCCTATCGGCAACCATATCTGAAATGCCTATCGACACCTATATTTGAAATACCTATCGGCTTCTATATCTGAAATCCCTATCGGCACCTTTTTTTAAAATGCCAATCGGCAAATATATCTGAAATGCCTATCGGCACCTATATCTGAAATGCCTATCGGTACCTATTTTTGAAATGCCTATCGGAAACTACATCTGAAATGCCTATCAGCACCTATATTTGAAATGCCTATCGGCAACCATATCTGGAATGCCTATCGGCACCTATATTTCAAATGCCTATCGGCTTCTATATCTGAAATGCCTATCGACACCTATTTTTAAAATGCCAATTGGCAACTATATCTGAAATGACTATCGGCACCTATATCTGAAATGCCTATCGGTACCTATTTTTGAAATGCCTATCGGAAACTACATCTGAAATGCCTACCGGCACCTATTTTTAAAATTGCAATCGGCAACTATATCAGAAATGCCTATCGGCACCTATATCTGAAATGCCTATCGGCACCTATATCTGAAATGCCTATCGGCACCTATTTTTGAAATGCCTTTCGGAAACTACATCTGAAATGCCTATCTGCTCCTATATTTGAAATGCCTATCGGCAACCGTATCTATAATGCCTATCGACACCTATATTTGAAATACCTATCGGCCTCTATATCTGAAATGCCTATCGGCACCTGTTTTTAAAATGCCAATCGGCAACTATATCTGAAATGCCTATCGGCACCTATATCTGAAATGCCTATCGGCATCAATTTTTGAAATGCCTATCGGAAACTACATCTTAAATGCCTATAAGCACCTATATTTGAAATGCCTATCGGCAACCATATCTGGAATGCCTATCGGCACCTATATTTGAAATGCCTATCGGCTTCTATATCTGAAATGCCTATCGGCACCTATTTTTAAAATGCCAATTGGCAACTATATCTGAAATGCCTATCGGCATCTGTATCTGAAATGCCTATCGGCACCTATTTTTGAAATGCCTATCGTAAACTACATCTGAAATGCTTATCAGCACCTATATTTAAAATGCCTATCGGCAACCATATCTGTTATGCCTATCGGCACCTATATTTGAAATGCCTATCGGCTTCTATATCTGAAATACCTATCGGCACCTATTTTTAAAATGGCAATCGGCAACTATATCTGAAATGCCTATCGGCACCTATATCTGAAATGCCTATCGGCACCTATTTTTGAAATGCCTATCGGAAACTACATTTGAAATGCCTATCAGCACCTATATTTGAAATGCCTATCGGCAACTATATCTGAAATGCCTATCGACACCTATATTTGAAATACCTATCGGCTTCTATATCTGAAATGCCTATCGGCACCTATTTTTAAAATGCCAATCGGCAACTATATCTGAAATGCCTATCGGCACCTATATCTGAAATGCCTATCGGCACCAATTTTTTAAATGCCTATCGGAAACTACATCTAAAATGCCTATCAGCACCTATATTTGAAATTCCTATCGGCAACCATATCCGGAATGCCTATCGGCACCTATATTTAAAATGCCTATCGGCTTCTATATCTGAAATGCCTATCGGCACCTATTTTTAAAATGCCAATCGGCAACTATATCTGAAATGCCTATCGGCACCTATATCTAAAATGCCTATCGGCACCAATTTTTAAAATGCCTATCGGAAACTACATCTGAAATGCCTATCAGCACCTATATTTAAAATGCCTATCGGCAACCATATCTGGAATGCCTATCGGCACCTATATTTGAAATGCCTATCGGCAACTATATCTGATATGCCTATCGGCACCTATATCTAAAATGCCTATCGGCACCTATTTTTGAAATGCCTATCGGAAACTACATCTAAAATGCCTATCGGCACCTATTTTTAAAATGCCAATCGGCAACTATATCTGAAATGCCTATCGGCACCTATATCTGAAATGCCTATCGGCACCTATTTTTGAAATGCCTATTGGAAACTACATCTGAAATGCCTATCAGCACCTATATTTGAAATGCCTATCGGCAACCATATCTGAAGTGCCTATCGACACCTATATTTGAAATGCCTATCGGCTTCTATATCTGAAATGCCTATCGACACCTATTTTTAAAATGCCAATCGGCAACTATATCTGAAATGCTTATCGGCACCTATATCTGAAATGCCTATCGGCACCAATTTTAGAAATGCCTATCGGAAACTACATCTGAAATGCCAATCAGCACCTATATTTGAAATGCCTATCAGCAACCATATCTGGAATGCCTATCGGCACCTATATTTGAAATGCCTATCGGCTTCTATATCTGAAATGCCTATCAGCACCTATTTTAAAAATGCCAAATCGGCAACTATATCTGAAATGCCTATCGGCACCAATTTTTGAAATGCCTATCGGAAACTACATCTGAAATGCCTTTCAGCACTTATATTTGAAATGCCTATCGGCAACCATATCTGGAATGCCTATCGGCATCTACATTTGAAATGCCTATCGGCTTCTATATCTGAAATGCCTACCGGCACCTATTTTAAAAATGCCAATCGGCAACTATATCTGAAATGCCTATCGGCACCTATATCTGAAATGCCTATCGGCACCTATTTTTTAAATGCCTATCGAAAACTACATCTGAAATGCCTATCAGCACCAATATTTGAAATGCCTATCGGCAACCATATCTGAAATGCCTATCGACACCTATATTTGAAATACCTATCGGCTTCTATATCTGAAATGCCTATCGGCACCTATATCTGAAATGCCTATCCGCACCTATTTATGAAATGCCTATCGGAAACTACATCTGAAATGCCTATCAGCACCTATATTTGAAATGCCTATCGACTTCTATATCTGAAATGCCTATCGGCACCCATTTTTAAAATGCCAATCGGCAACTATACCTGAAATGCCTATCGGCACCTATATCTGAATTTCCTATCGGCACCTATTTTTGAAATGCCTATCGGAAATTACATCTGAAATACCTATCAGCATCTATATTTGAAATGCCTGTCGGCAACCATATCTGGAATGCCTATCGGCACCTATATTTGAAATGCCTATCGGCTTCTATATCTGAAATGCCTAACGGCACCTATTTTTAAAATGCCAATCGGCAACTGTATCTGTAATGCCTATCGGCACCTATATCTAAAATGCCTATCTGCACCTATTTTTGAAATGCCTATCGGAAACTACATCTGAAATGCCTATCAGCACCAATATTTGAAATGCCTATCGGCAACCATATCTGAAATGCCTTTCGGCACCTATAACTGAAATGCCTATCGGCAACAATTTTTGAAATGCCTATCGGAAACTACATCTGAAATGCCTATCAGCACCTACTTTTGGAATGCCTATCGGCAACCATATCTGGAATGCCTATCGGCACCTATATTTGAATTGCCTATCGGCAACCACATCAGAAATGCCTATCGGCACCTATATCTGAAATGCCTTTCGGCATTTATATCTGAAATGCCTATCGACACCTATATTTGAAATGCTTATCGGCACCTATATTTTAAATGCCTATCGGCAACTATATCTGATATGCCTATCGGCACCTATATCTGAAATGCCTATCGGCACCTATTTTTAAAATGCCTATCGGAAACTACATCTAAAATGCCTATCGGCACCTATTTTTAAAATGCCATTCGGCAACTATATCTGAAATGCCTATCGGCACCTATATCTGAAATGCCTATCGGAAACTACATCTGGAATGCCTATCAGCACCTATATTTGAAATGCCTATCGGCAACCATATCTGAAATGCCTATCGACACCTATATTTGAAATACCTATCGGCTTCTATATCTGAAATGCCTATCGGCACCTATTTTAAAATGCCAATCGGTAACTATATCTGAAATGCCTATCGGTACCTATATCTGAAATGCCTATCGGCACCAATTTTTAAAATGCCTATCGGAAACTACATCTGGAATGCCTATCAGCACCTATATTTGAAATGCCTATAGGCAACCATACCTGGAATGCCTATCGGCACCTATATTTGAAATGCCTATCGGCTTCTATATCTGAAATGCCTATCGACACCTATTTTTAAAATGCCAATCGGCAACTATATCTGAAATGCCTATCGGCACCTATATCTGAAATGCCTATCGGCAACAATTTTAGAAATGCCTATCGGAAACTACATCTGAAATGCCAATCAGCACCTATATTTGAAATGCCTATCGGCAACCATATCTGAAATGCCTATCGACACCTATATTTGAAATACCTATCGGCTTCTATATCTGAAATGCCTATCGGCACCTATTTTTAAAGTGCCAATCGGCAAATATATCTGAAATGCCTATCGGCACCTATATCTGAAATGCCTATCGGCACCAATTTTTGAAATGCCTATCGGAAACTACATCTGAAATGCCTTTCAGCACTTATATTTGAAATGCCTATCGGCAACCATATCTGGAATGCCTATCGGCACCTACATTTGAAATGCCTATCGGATTCTATATCTGAAATGCCTACCGGCACCTATTTTAAAAATGCCAATCGGCAACTATATCTGAAATGCCTATCGGCACCTATATCTGAAATGCCTATCGGCACCTATTTTTGAAATACCTATCGGAAACTACATCTGAAATGCCTATCAGCACCTATATTTGAAATGCCTATCGGCAACCATATCTGGAATGCCTATCGGCACCTATATTTGAAATGCCTATCGGCTTCTATATCTGAAATGCCTATCGGCACCTATATCTAAAATGCCTATCGGCAGCTATTTTTGAAATGCCTATCGGAAACTACATCTAAAAGGCCTATCAGCACCTATATTTGAAATTCCTATCGGCAACCATATCCGGAATGCCTATCGGCACCTATATTTAAAATGCCTATCGGCTTCTATATCTGAAATGCTTATCGGCACCTATTTTTAAAATGCCAATCGGCAACTATATCTGAAATGCCTATCGGCACCTACATCTGAAATGCCTATCGGCACCAATTTTTGAAATGCCTATCGGAAACTACATCTGAAATGCCTATCAGCACCTATATTTGAAATGCCTATCGGCAACCATATCTGGAATGCTTATCGGCACCTATATTTGAAATGCCTATCGGCTTCTATATCTGAAATGCCTATCGGCACCTATTTTTAAAATGCCAATTGGCAACTATATCTGAAATGTCTATCGGCACCTATATCTGAAATGCCTATCGGCACCTATTTTTGAAATGTCTATCAGGAACTACATATGAAATGCCTATCAGCACCAATATTTGAAATGCCTATCGGCAACCATATCTGGAATGCTTATCGGCACCTATATTTGAAATGCCTATCGGCTTCTATATCTGAAATGCCTATCGGCACCTATTTTTAAAATTCCAATCGGCAACTATATCTGAAATGCCTATCGGCACCTATATCTGAAATTCCTATCGGCACCAATTTTTGAAATGCCTATCGGAAACTACATCTGAAATGCATTTCAGCACTTATATTTGGAATGCCTATCGGCAACTATATCTGGAATGCCTATCGGCACCTATATTTGAAATGCCTATCGGCTTCTATATCTGAAATGCCTATCGGCA
Organism: Venustoraphidia nigricollis; assembly: GCA_034508555.1. Classification (NCBI taxonomy): domain Eukaryota; kingdom Metazoa; phylum Arthropoda; class Insecta; order Raphidioptera; family Raphidiidae; genus Venustoraphidia; species Venustoraphidia nigricollis. The sequence goes on from JAVRKA010000272.1 coordinate 83,939, forward strand.
CCTATTTTTAAAATGCCAATCGGTAACTATATCTAAAAAGCCTATCGGCACCTATATCTGAAATGCCTATCGGCACCTATTTTTGAAATGCCTATCGGAAACTACATCTGAAATGCCTATCAGCACCTATATTTGAAATGCCTATCGGCAACCACATCAGAAATGCCTATCGGCACCTATATCTGAAATGCCATTCGGCATTTATATCTGAAATGCCTATCGACACCTATATTTGAAATGCCTATCGGCACCTATATTTTAAATGCCCATCGGCAACTATATCTGATATGCCTATCGGCACCTATATCTGAAATGCCTATCGGCACCTATTTTTGAAATGCCTATCGGAAACTACATCTAAAATGCCTATCGGCACCTATTTTTAAAATGCCAATCGGCAACTATATCTGAAATGCCTATCGGCACCTATATCTGAAATGCGTATCGGCACCTATATCTGAAATGCCTATCGGCACCTGTTTTTGAAATGCCTATCGGAAACTACATCTGAAATGCCTATTAGCACCTATATTTGAAATGCCTATCGGCAACCATATCTGAAATGCCTATCGACACCTATATTTGAAATACCATAGGCTTCTATATCTGAAATGCCTATCGGCACCTATTTTTAATATGCCAATCGGCAACTATATCTGAAATGCCTATCGGCACCTATATCTGAAATGCCTATCGGCACCAATTTTTGAAATGCCTATCGGAAACTACATCTAAAATGCCTATCAGCACCTATATTTGAAATGCCTATCGGCAACCATATCTGGAATGCCTATCGGCACCTATATTTGATATACCTATCGGCTTCTATATCTAAAATGCCTATCGGCACCTATTTTTAAAATGCCAATCGGCAACTATATCTCAAATGCCTATCGGCACCTATTTTTAAAATGCCAATCGGCAACTATATCTGAAATGCCTATCGGCACCTATATCTGAAATGCCTATCGGCACCAATTTTTGAAATGCCTATCAGAAACTACATCTGAAATGCCTATCAGCACCTATATTTGAAATGCCTATCGGCAACCATATCTGGAATGCCTATCGGCACCTATATTTGAAATGCCTATCGGCTTCTATATCTGAAATCCCTATCGGCACCTATTTTAAAAATGCCAATCGGCAACTATATCTGAAATGCCTATCGGCACCTATATCTGAAATGCCTATCGGCACCTATTTTTGAAATGCCTATCGGAAACTACATCTGAAATGCCTATCAGCACCAATATTTGAAATGCCTATCGGCAACCATATCTGAAATGCCTATCGACACCTATATTTGAAATACCTATTGGCTTCTATATCTGAAATGCCTATCGGCACCTATTTTTAAAATGCCAATCGGCAACTATATCTTAAATGCCTATCGGCACCTATATCTGAAATGCCTATCGGCACCAATTTTTGAAATGCCTATCGGAAACTACATCTGAAATGCCTATCAGCACCTATTTTTGAAATGCCTATCGGCAACCATATTTGAAATGCCTATCGGCTTCTATTTTTGAAATGCCTATCGGCACCTATTTTTAAAATGCCAATCGGCAATTATATCTGAAATGCCTATCGGCACCTATATCTGAAATGCCTATCGGCACCTATTTTTGAAATGCCTATCGGAAACTACATCTGAAATGCTTATCAGCACCTATATTTGAAATGCCTATCGGCAACCACATCAAAAATGCCTATCGGCACCTATATCTGAAATGCCTTTCGGCATTTATATCTGAAATGCCTATCGACACCTATAATTGAAATGCCTATCGGCACCTATATTTTAAATGCCTATCGGCAACTATATCTGATATGCCTATCGGCACCTATATCTGAAATGCCTATCGGCACCTATTTTTGAAATGCCTATCCGAAACTACATCTAAAATGCCTATCGGCACCTATTTTTAAAATGCCAATCGGCAACTATATCTGAAATGCCTATCGGCACCTATATCTGAAATGCCTATCGGCACCTATTTTTGAAATGCCTATCGGAAACTACATCTGAAATGCCTATCAGCACCTATATTTGAAATGCCTATCGGCAACCATATCTAAAATGCCTATCGACACCTATATTTGAAATGCCTATCGGCTTCTATATCTGAAATGCCTATCGGCACCTATTTTTAAAATGCCAATCGGCAACTATATCTGAAATGCCTTTCGGCACCTATATCTGAAATGCCTATCGGCACCTATTTTTGAAATGCCTATCAAAAACTACATCTGAAATGCCTATCAGCACCTATATTTGAAATGCCTATCGGCAACCATATCTGGAATGCCTATCGGCACCTATATTTGAAATGCCTATCGGCTTCTATATCTGAAATGCCTATCGGCACCTATATCTGAAATGCCTATCGGCACCTATATTTAAAATGCCTATCGGAAACTACAGCTGAAATGCCTATTAGCACCAATATTTGAGATGCCTATCGGCAACCATATCTGAAATGCCTATCGACACCTATATTTGAAATACCTATCGGCTTCTATATCTGGAATGCCTATCGGCACATATTTTTAAAATGCCAATCGGCAACTATATCTGAAATGCCTATCGGCACCTATATCTGAAATGCCTATCGGCACCAATTTTTGAAATGCCTATCGGAAACTACATCTGAAATGCCTATCAGCACCTATATTTTAAATTCCTATCGGCAACCATATCCGGAATGCCTATCGGCACCTATAATTGAAATGCCTATCGGCTTCTATATCTGAAATGCCTATCGGCACCTATTTTTATAATGCCAATCGGCATCTATATCTAAAATGCCTATCGGCACCTATATCTGATATGCCTATCGGCACCTATTTTTGAAATGCCTATCGGAAACTACATCTGAAATGCTTATCAGCACCTATATTTGAAATGCCTATCGGCAACCACATCACAAATGCCTATCGGCACCTATATCTGAAATGCCTTTCGGCATTTATATCTGAAATGCCTATCGACAGCTATATTTGTAATGCCTATCGGCACCTATATTTTAAATGCCTATCGGCAACTATATCTGATATGCCTATCGGCACCTATATCTGAAATGCTAATCGGCACCTATTTTTGAAATGCCTATCGGAAACTACATCTAAAATGCCTATCGGCACCTATTTTTAAAATGCCAATCGGCAACTATATCTGAAATGCCTATCGGCACCTATATCTAAAATGCCTATCGGCACCTATTTTTGAAATGCCTATCGGAAACTACATCTAAAATGCCTATCAGCACCTATATTTGAAATGCCTATCGGCAACCATATCTGGAATGCCTATCGGCACATATATTTGAAATGCCTATCAGCTTCTATATTTGAAATGCCTATCCGCACCTATTTTTAAAATGCCAATCGGCAACTATATCTGAAATGCCTATCGGCACCTATATTTGAAATGCCTATGGGCACCAATTTTTGAAATGCCTATCAGAAACTACATCTGAAATGCCTCTCAGCACCTATATTTGAAATGCCTATCGGCAACCATATCTGAAATGCCTATCGACACCTATATTTGAAATACCTATCGGCTTCTATATCTGAAATGCCTATCGGCACCTATTTTAAAAATGCCAATAGGCAAATATATCTGAAATGCCTATCGGCACCTATATCTGAAATGCCTATCGGCACCAATTTTTGAAATGCCTATCGGAAACTACATCTGAAATGCCTATCAGCACCTATATTTGAAATGCCTATCAGATTCTATATCTGAAATGCCTATCGATACCTATTTTTAAAATGCCAATCGGTAACTATATCTGAAATGCATATCGGCACCTATATCTGAAATGCCTATCGGTACCTATTTTTGAAATGCCTATCGGAAACTACATCTAAAATGCCTATCGGCACCTTTTTTTAAAATTCCAATCGGCAACTATATCTGAAATGCCTATCGGCACCTATACCTATAATACCTATCAGCACCTATTTTTGAAATGCCTATCGGAAACTACATCTAAAATGCCTATCGGCACCTATTTTTAAAATACCTTTCGGCACCTATATCTGAAATGCCTATCGGTACCTATTTTTGAAATGCCTATCGGAAACTACATCTAAAATGCCTTTCGGCACCTATTTTTAAAATGCCAATCGGCAACTATATCTGAAATGCCTATCAGCACCTATATTTGAAATGCCTATCGGCAATCATATCTGAAATGCCTATCGACACCTATATTTGAAATACCTACCAGCTTCTATATCTGAAATGCCTATCGGCACCATTTTTTGAAATGCCTATCGGAAACTATATCTGGAATGCCTATCAGCATCTATATTTGAAATGCCTGTCGGCAACCATATCTGAAATGCCTATCGGCACCTATATTTGAAATGCCTATCGGCTTCTATATCTGAATTGCCTATCGACACCTATTTTTAAAATGCCAATCGGCAACTATATCTGAAATCCCTATCGGCACCTTTATCTGAAATGCCTATCGGCACCAATTTTTGAAATGCCTATCGGAAACTACATCTGAAATGCCTATCAGCACCTATATTTGATATGCCTATCGGAAACCATATCTGAAATGCCTTTCGGCACCTATATTTGAAATGCCTATCGGCTTCTATATTTGAAATGCCTATCGACACCTATTTTTAAAATGCCAATTGGCAACTATATCTGAAATGCCTATCGGCACATATATCTGAAATGCCTATCGGTACCTATTTTTGAAATGCCTATCGGAAACTACATCTGAAATGCCTATCAGCACCTATATTTGAAATGCCTATCGGCAACCACATCAGAAATGCCTATCGGCACCTATATCTAAAATGCCTTTCGGCATTTATATCTGAAATGCCTATCGGCACCTATATTTTAAATGCCTATCGGCAACTATATCTGATATACCTATCGGCACCTATATCTGAAATGCCTATCGGTACCTATTTTTGAAATGCCTATCGGAAACTACATCTAAAATGCCTATCGGCACCTATTTTTAAAATGCCAATCGGCCACTATATCTGAAATGCCTATCAGCACCTATATTTGAAATGCCTATCGGCAATCATATCTGAAATGCCTATCGACACCTATATTTGAAATACCTACCAGCTTCTATATCTGAAATGCCTATTGGCACCTATTTTTAAAATGCCAATCGGCAACTATATCTGAAATGCTTATCGGCACCTATATCTGAAATGCCTATCGGCACCATTTTTTTAAATGCTTATCGGAAACTATATCTGGAATGCCTATCAGCATCTATATTTGAAATGCCTATTGGCAACCATATCTGGAATGCCTATCGGCACCTATATTTGAAATGCCTATCGGCTTCCATATCTGAATTGCCTATCGACACCTATTTTTAAAATGCCTATCGGCAACTATATCTGAAATGCCTATCAGCACCTATATCTGAAATGCCGATCGGCACCAATTTTTGAAATGCCTATCGGAAACTACATCTGAAATGCCTATCAGCACCTATATTTGAAATGCCTATCGGCAACCATATCTGGAATGCCTATCGGCACCTATATTTGAAATGCCTATCGGCAACCATATCTGAAATGCCTATCGGCACCTATTTTTAAAATGCCAATCGGCAACTATATCTGAAATGCCTATCGGCACCTATATCTGAAATGCCTATCGGCACCTATTTTTGAAATGCCTATCGAAAATTACATCTGAAATGCCTATCAGCACCTATATTTAAAATGCCTATCGGCAACCACATCAGAAATGCCTATCGGCACCTATATCTGAAATGCCTTTCAACATTTATATTTGAAATGCCAATCGACACCTATATTTGAAATGCCTATCGGCACCTATATTTTAAATGCCTATCGGCAACTATATCTGATATGCCTATCGGCACCTATATCTGAAATGCCTATCGGCACCTATTTTTGAAATGCCTATCTATAACTACATCTAAAATGTCTATCGTCACCTATTTTTAAAATGCCAATCGGCAACTATATCTGAAATGCCTATCGGCACCTATAACTGAAATGCCTATCGGCACCTATGTTTGAAATGCCTATCGGCAACCATATCTGAAATGCCTATCGACACCTATATTTGAAATACCTATAGGCTTCTATATCTGAAATGCCTATCGGCACCTATTTTTAAAATGCCAATCGGCAACTATATCTGAATTCCCTATCGGCACCTATATCTGAAATGCCTATCGGCACCAATTTTTGAAATGCCTATCGGAAACTACATCTGAAATGCCTATCAGCACCTATATTTGAAATGCCTATCGGCAACCATATCTGAAATGCCTTTCGGCACCTATATTTGAAATGCCTATCGGCTTCTATATTTGAAATGCCTATCGACACCTATTTTTAAAATGCCAATTGGCAAATATATCTGAAATGCCTATCGGCACCTATATCTGAAATGCCTATCGGTACCTATTTTTGAAATGCCTATCGGAAACTACATCTGAAATGCCTATCAGCACTTATATTTGAAATGCCTGTCGGCAACCATATCTGGAATGCCTATCGGCACCTATATTTGAAATGCCTATCGGCTTCTATATCTGAAATGCCTATCGGCACCTATTTTTAAAATGTTAATCGGCAACTATATCTGAAATGCCTATCGGCACCTATATCTGAAATGCCTATCGGCACCTATTTTTGAAATGCCTATCGGAAACTACATCTGAAATGCCTATCAGCACCTATATTTGAAATGCCTATCGGCAACCATATCTGAAATGCCTATCGACACCTATATTTGAAATGCCTATCGGCTTCTATATCTGAAATGCCTATCGACACCTATTTTTAAAATGCCAATTGGCAACTATATCTGGAATGCCTATCGGCACCTGTTTTTAAAATGCCAATCGGCAACTATATCTGAAATGCCTATCGGCACCTATATCTGAAATGCCTATCGGCACCTATATCTGAAATGCCTATCGGCACCTATTTTTGAAATGCCTATCGGAAACTACATCTGAAATGCCTATCAGCACCTATATTTGAAATGCCTATCGGCAACCATATCTGAAATGCCTATCGACACCTATATTAGAAATACCTATCGGCTTCTGTATCTGAAATGCCTATCGGCACCTATTTTTAAAATGCCAATCGGTAACTATATCTGAAATGCCTATCGGCACCTATATCTGAAATGCCTATCGGCACCTATTTTTGAAATGCCTATCGGAAACTACATCTGAAATGCCTATCAGCACTTATATTTGAAATGCCTGTCGGCAACCATATCTGGAATGCCTATCGGCACCTAAATTTGAAATGCCTATCGGCTTCTATATCTGAAATGCCTATCGGCACCTATTTTTAAAATGTTAATCGGCAACTATATCTGAAATGCCTATCGGCACCTATATCTGAAATGCCTATCGGCACCTATTTTTGAAATGCCTATCGGAAACTACATCTGAAATGCCTATCAGCACCTATATTTGAAATGCCTATCGGCAACCATATCTGAAATGCCTATCGACACCTATATTAGAAATACCTATCGGCTTCTGTATCTGAAATGCCTATCGGCACCTATTTTTAAAATGTAAATCGGCAACTATATCTAAAATGCCTATCGGCACCTATATCTGTAATGCCTATCGGCACCAATTTTTGAAATGCCTATCGGAAACTACATCTGAAATGCCTATCAGCACCTATATTTGAAATGCCTAACGGCAACCATATCTGGAATGCTTATCGGCACCTATATTTGAAATGCCTATCGGCTTCTATATCTGAAATGCCTATCGGCACCTATTTTTAAAATGCCAATCGGCAACTATATCTGAAATGCCTATCGGCACCTATATCTGAAATGCCTATCGGCACCAATTTTTGAAATGCCTATCGGAAACTACATCTGAAATGCCTGCCAGCACCTATATTTGAAATGCCTATCGGCAACCACATCTGGAATGCCAATCGGCACCTATATTTGAAATGCCTTTCGGCTTCTATATCTGAAATGCCTATCGGCACCTATTTTCAAAATGCCAATCGGCAACTATATCTGAAATGCCTATCGGCACCTATATCTGAAATGCGTATCGGTACCTATTTTTGAAATGCCTATCGGCACCTGTTTTTGAAATGCCTATCGGAAACTACATCTGAAATGCCTATTAGCACCTATATTTGAAATGCCTATCGGCAACCATATCTGAAATGCCTATCGACACCTATATTTGAAATACCATAGGCTTCTATATCTGAAATGCCTATCGGCACCTATTTTTAATATGCCAATCGGCAACTATATCTGAAATGCCTATCGGCACCTATATCTGAAATGCCTATCGGCACCAATTTTTGAAATGCCTATCGGAAACTACATCTAAAATGCCTATCAGCACCTATATTTGAAATGCCTATCGGCAACCATATCTGGAATGCCTATCGGCACCTATATTTGATATACCTATCGGCTTCTATATCTAAAATGCCTATCGGCACCTATTTTTAAAATGCCAATCGGCAACTATATCTCAAATGCCTATCGGCACCTATTTTTAAAATGCCAATCGGCAACTATATCTGAAATGCCTATCGGCACCTATATCTGAAATGCCTATCGGCAACAATTTTTGAAATGCCTATCAGAAACTACATCTGAAATGCCTATCAGCACCTATATTTGAAATGCCTATCGGCAACCATATCTGGAATGCCTATCGGCACCTATATTTGAAATGCCTATCGGCTTCTATATCTGAAATCCCTATCGGCACCTATTTTAAAAATGCCAATCGGCAACTATATCTGAAATGCCTATCGGCACCTATATCTGAAATGCCTATCGGCACCAATTTTTGAAATGCCTATCGGAAACTACATCTGAAATGCCTATCAGCACCTATATTTGAAATGCCTAACGGCAACCATATCTGGAATGCTTATCGGCACCTATATTTGAAATGCCTATCGGCTTCTATATCTGAAATGCCTATCGGCACCTATTTTTAAAATGCCAATCGGCAACTATATCTGAAATGCCTATCGGCACCTATATCTGAAATGCCTATCGGCACCAATTTTTGAAATGCCTATCGGAAACTACATCTGAAATGCCTGCCAGCACCTATATTTGAAATGCCTATCGGCAACCACATCTGGAATGCCAATCGGCACCTATATTTGAAATGCCTTTCGGCTTCTATATCTGAAATGCCTATCGGCACCTATTTTCAAAATGCCAATCGGCAACTATATCTGAAATGCCTATCGGCACCTATATCTGAAATGCCTATCGGTACCTATTTTTGAAATGCCTATCGGAAACTACATCTGAAATGCCTATCAGCACCTATATTTGAAATGCTTATCGGCAACCATATCTGGAATGCCTATTGTTCAGGAAACATCCAATATATTTTTAATGTAATTTGAGTTTTGCTTCACCCTATATAAAATTTTTGTTTATTATGAAATTGTTAGTTTTTAGTTATTGCATAACATTTTTGTACATTCTTTTTTTGTTAAAAATCTATTTCATTCGCAATCAAAATTCAGTACAAGATTGTCAATACAATAAAATAGCTTAAAACTTAAACGGTGCTCGCTTCAATAAAAAATTAATTATCATTTCCTTTCACGAATCCACTATTCTTAAATTTATTGTTAATCCTAAACATTTTCTGGTCCTTCGTGCCGAATTCCTGAAACCGCAAGACGCATAATTACTTTGACCAATATTGTAATAGCACCGTTAACAGTGTTCAAGTTTGTTCACGCGTAATCAACATGCCAATAGATTCAAACATCTTAGAAGATCAACAGCGCGTAATCGATGGAATCAACAGATTAATCCCTAATTTTAAGAAGAAAGGGAAAGTGAATATGACTCGAGGCGCAACTCAAGGTCGAATTGAATTACTTCAAAACCTTTGGAGGGAATGCCAAGCATTGAACAATCAACTCAATCGCGATACCTCTGAAGAAGATTTACAAGATCCTTACTTTCAAGAATCGCGTTACATGTTAGCAGAAGAAGCTTATCTCGACGCTCTGACGTTTCTGTATGATCACTTCGAGTCACTAAATCAGTCTGTTTTACCAACGATAAACGACAATCAGAATCCAACGCCGAAATTCTCAGTACGCCTACCGAAAATTGATATTCCGAAATTTTCTGGTAATTATTTAGAATGGGAGAATTTTCGCGATCTCTTCGAATCGTTGATTCATGACAACGCCACGTTAACAAATGTTCAACGTTTCCATTACTTGAAAACCAACCTAGATGGAGAAGCCAGCCAGTTACTCAAGAGTGTTCTCGTCACTGAAGCCAACTATAATTCGGCATGGAACACACTCAAGGCGCGATACAATAATAAGCGTGTTCTAGTTATGTCTCATCTACAGTCGCTTATGATTGTTCCATTTGTTTCATCAGAGTCAGCAATTGAACTTCGACAGTTGCGAGACAAAACAAATGAATCGCTCGCAGCTTTAAAAAACCTTAATCGACCCGTTGAATCATGGGATGATATAATGGTTTTTTTGACAGTACAAAAACTCGACGCAGCTTCTCACAAGGAGTGGGAGTTATCATTGGGTGGAAAAAACGAATTTCCATCATACGCTGAAATAAATGAATTCTTAGAAAATCGAGCCCGTGCTTTAGAAGCAATTCATACTGCATCAGCTTCGCAAATTCAAACCACTACCGCTTCTGCGTTGAATCCGACATCTTCGAAAAGAACACGAGAAGCACAAGTTCCAAATTTGAGAAGTCATCACGCATCTGAAAATGCTTCAAATGATTGTATATATTGCAACCAAAGTCATTTGTTAGCACGCTGCCCAACGTTTCGAAAAATTCAGCTAGTTCAGCGAAAAGAATTTGTTAAAAATAATCACTGCTGCTACAATTGTCTGCGCACTGGTCATATGGTTCAACAGTGCACAATCCAAGGAAGATGTAAACATTGCAACAGCAACCATCATACACTCCTACATTATTCGACATCGGTAAATTCAGCCAACGTTACCAAGCCAGAAACATCAGCAGCTACTTCCGATTCATCAGTCACCGTCGGTTGTCATTTTGCCTCTCGAACCAACGGAGTAAATCAGAAGACAATTTTGCTTGCAACTGCCAATGTTGAACTACGAACCGCCGCCGGTCGAAGTGTTCAAGTTCGAGCTCTGATTGACCCAGGATCTGAGACATCGTTTGTTACAAAATCAATTGTGAAGACTTTACACGCTTCACAACAGAAGATTCGAGCAAACATCTCTGGTCTAGAAGGTCATTCGACATTCAACGTGAATTCAGCAGTATCGCTTTTGCTCAAACCATGTCACGCAAATGGTCGAGTCTTGCCATTTGATGCTTTCGTGCTGCCAACCTTAACGTCGTACGCACCAAAAGCAACAATTAACTGGAACAATTGGCCATATTTACAAGGTCTAAAATTCGCTGATCCAGAGCCTAGCAGCTCCGCAAAAATAGAAATGCTTATCGGGGCTGATATCTACGGTCAAGTTCTTCTTGATGGGGTTCACAGTAGTTCAGACGGAGGTCCATTAGCACAACGAACAATTTTTGGTTGGATTCTTTCGGGAGCAGTCTCCTCTTCACAAGCTCCACAATCATCTGACTTTACAGTACATCACTGTATATGCACCAATCAATTAGACAAAACACTTCGAAAGTTCTGGGAAAACGAAGAGCTGCCCAAGGTGCGTCTTTTAACCGAGCAAGAACAGAAGTGTGAAGAACATTTCAAAAGTACGCATGTTAGGGAGTTGGACGGGCGCTATACTGTTCGACTGCCCTTCAAACAAGATCTACTAATCAACATTGGAGATTCTCTCGCCAAAGCAACACTTTTGTTTTACAAACAAGAGTCACGCTTGATGAAAAATTCCGCACATCTTCAGTCTTACGTGCAGTTCATGGAGGAGTACCAGCAATTAGGTCACATGGAATGTGTCCAAGGCCTTGATTTGCCACCTAATTCGCAAGTCGTATACTTACCTCATCACGCAGTATTTCGAGAAACAAGTTCAACCACACGTCTTCGAGTCGTCTTCAATGCCTCAAGCCTAAGTTCAAACGGTACGTCATTGAATGATCATCTGTTACCTGGTCCAAAACTCTTACCGGACCTTGTAAGCATCATTCTGCGTTGGCGAAAGCATCCCATTGCTATCGTAGCTGATATTGAAAAAATGTACCGACAAATTAGAATGAATAGCGACGATGCAAATTTTCAAAGAATATTATGGCGCTCATCACAAGATCAAGAATTAAAAGCATTTAAATTACAAACCGTAACCTACGGCACCGCATCCGCACCGTATCTAGCTTTGCGTGTAATAAAGCAACTTGCCTCAGATGAACGAAAGCAGTACCCTGTCACATCACAAATACTCGAAAATGATTTATATGTTGACGATTTACTCTCTGGAGCATCCAGCGTTACAGCAGCTAAACGCATGTGTCAAGACCTCAACAGTTTATTGCAATCAGGTGGTTTCACGCTGCGAAAATGGGCGAGTAATAATTTCGAATGTCTTGAAGACATTCCAGAAGATCATTGTGTCATGAACGACGTTCACTGCATTCAAGAAGATGAGAGCATCCACGTTTTAGGACTAATGTGGGATCCGCACAAGGATTTATTTAAATTTCATGTCTCAATCGCAAGTTTTGACAACGTTGCTTTGACCAAACGCTCAATACTTTCTGTTACAGCAAAACTGTTCGATCCATTAGGATGGTTAACGCCAGTCGTCATCATAGCCAAAATTATCATGCAAGAATTGTGGCTTCTTAAGATCGATTGGGATGAACCGATTCCTCGTGAACTTCAACTAAAGTGGCATGACTACTGCAGTGTGCTACCGCAAATACAAGAAATTACTGTACCTCGCTACACCGGTCAACAGGACAGCCTTCATTGTGAAATCCACGGATTTTCAGACGCTTCCACTCGTGCCTATGCAGCAGCCGTATATTTGCGTGTGATTCAGGACGACAACATTCAGGTTCGTTTGTTAATCGCCAAGTCGAAGGTTGCGCCTGTAAAAACAATAAGTCTGCCACGTCTTGAACTCTGCGCAGCTCAGCTTCTTACTCGTCTAATAGAATATGTAGTAAGTGCGATGAAATTTGAGACGATTCCGATGTTTGCATGGACCGATTCAACTGTCACACTTGCTTGGATTAAGAGTCACTCATCGCGCTGGCAAACTTTCGTAGCAAATCGTGTCGCAGACATACAAACACGTTTACCAGATGCCACGTGGCGTCATGTTCCGACGGCCGATAATGCTGCTGACTGTGCATCACGCGGAATGTTGCCAGATAAGTTGATTGATCATTCACTGTGGTGGAACGGGCCTCCATGGCTAAGCCAGCCTTCGTCATTTTGGCCGCAATCCCAGCGTGATATTCCACTTCACATTGACGTCGAAACACGAACTCACCACGTTCAGTTAGCGCAAGAAAAGGCAGAAGAATGGGACTTACCGCTTAGATTTTCTTCATGGTCTCGATTTCTAAGAGTAACAGCTTATTGTTTACGTTTCATACAAAACCTACGTCTCAAAGCAAATCAGCGTTCCTTATCTGGATTATCTGGAAATGAAATTCGTAATGCGCGCACTTTTTGGATCAAATACGTGCAACAACGAGCTTTTGAAAAAGAAATTCGATCTCTGCAACTCAAGACATCACTTCCAATTGGAAGTTGTCTAGCAAAATTGAATCCATTCATAGACGACTCCGGATTAATTCGTGTTGGCGGGCGGTTACGTCATTCACCTCTAGCATACAATGAGAAACATCCATATGTGCTTCCACGACACCCAGTTAGCACTCTCATTGTCAACAATGCTCATGCTCGCACTCTTCATGGAGGTCCGCAGCTCACCATCAGGATTATTCGACAGAATTACTGGATTCTTGGCTGTAGACAACTTGTTAAATCACACATCAATCACTGTGTTCGCTGCATTCGTGAGCGTGCTAAAGGCAGTTCGCAAATCATGGGAGACCTTTGTACATCTCGAATATCTCCATCGCGCCCATTTCTTCATACTGGCGTGGACTACGCAGGTCCGTTGTTGGTACGCACAGCAAAAGGAAGAGGACACAAGACACACAAAGCGTACGTAGCAGTTTTTGTATGTCTTGCCGTGCGTGCTGTTCATCTTGAACTAGTCAGTGACTATACGTCATCAGGATTCATAGCAGCATTTCAGCGCTTCACAGCTCGTCGAGGTATTCCATCAGATCTATACGGTGATAATGGAACGAACTTCGTGGGAGCTGATGCCGAACTTCGACAAGCGTTTAAAGCTGTATCTCATGACAAGAATCTTGTCTCACAACTTGCTTCTGATAGCACCACCTGGCATTTCCTTCCTCCCGCTGCCCCACACTTTGGAGGACTCTGGGAAGCCGGCGTAAAAGCGTTCAAGCATCACCTTAGACGCGTTATTGGAAGTCACACACTTACTTTCGAAGAATTAGCTACATTCTTAGCCCTCACAGAAGCGAGCTTAAATTCAAGACCACTAGGTCCGCTACATGATGATCCAAACGATTTCACTGCTCTCACTCCGGGACATTTTCTAATTGGAACACCTATCGCTGTTGTACCCGAGCCGTCACTTCTAAATATCCAAGAAAATCGTCTGTCTCGATGGCAGTTAGTCCGTAAACTGCACGAGCACATATGGAACCGATGGTCTAGTGAGTATTTGCACACTCTGCAAGGTCGACAAAAATGGAAACATCCTGAATCGAATATAACTGTAAACGAACTTGTATTAATCAAAAACGAACTTCAGCCTCCTTCCAAATGGTTGCTTGGTCGCGTTACGGAAATTCACCCAGGAAGCGACGATCGAGTAAGAGTGGTAACTGTGAAAACGGCCACCTCCACAATGAAACGACCTATCGTAAAGCTCTGTCGACTTCTCATCAGTGAACCTAGTGACAAGATGTCAAAATAATCCGTTTGTTCCGTCTTGGCGGGCGGTTAATATTTATTTACGAATAATTTTGTCTTGTTTTAATTAGTTCTTTTTTGTTTTAGAAAATTAATCGTTTCGCGCAAAGCTCTAACGAGGCGGGCGGAATGTTCAGGAAACATCCAATATATTTTTAATGTAATTTGAGTTTTGCTTCACCCTATATAAAATTTTTGTTTATTATGAAATTGTTAGTTTTTAGTTATTGCATAACATTTTTGTACATTCTTTTCTTGTTAAAAATCTATTTCATTCGCAATCAAAATTCAGTACAAGATTGTCAATACAATAAAATAGCTTAAAACTTAAACGGTGCTCGCTTCAATTAAAAATTAATTATCATTTCCTTTCACGAATCCACTATCCTTAAATTTATTGTTAATCCTAAACACCTATCAGCACCTATATTTGAAATGCCTTTCGGCTTCTATATCTGAAATGCCTATCGGCACCTTTTTTTAAAATGCCAATCGGCAACTATATCTGAAGAGCCTATAGCACCTATATCTGAAATGCCTATCGGCACCTATTTTTGAAATGCCTATCGAAAACTACATCTAAAATGCCTATCAGCACCTATATTTGAAATGTCTATCGGCAACCACATCAGAAATGCCTATCGGCACCTATATCTAAAATGCCTTTCGGCATTTATATCTGAAATGCCTATCGGCACCTATATTTTAAATGCCTATCGGCAACTATATCTGATATGCCTATCGGCACCTATATCTGAAATGCCTATCGGTACCTATTTTTGAAATGCCTATCGGAAACTACATCTAAAATGCCTATCGGCACCTAT
Organism: Venustoraphidia nigricollis; assembly: GCA_034508555.1. Classification (NCBI taxonomy): domain Eukaryota; kingdom Metazoa; phylum Arthropoda; class Insecta; order Raphidioptera; family Raphidiidae; genus Venustoraphidia; species Venustoraphidia nigricollis. The sequence goes on from JAVRKA010000272.1 coordinate 99,777, forward strand.
TTTTAAAATGCCAATCGGCAACTATATCTGAAATGCCTATCGGCACCTATATCTATAATGCCTATCGGCACTTATTTTTTAAATGCCTATCGGAAACTACATCTAAAATGCCTATCGGCACCTATTTTTAAAATGCCTATCGGCACCTATATCTGAAATGCCTATCGGTACCTATTTTTGAAATGCCTATCGGAAACTACATCTAAAATGCCTATCAGCACCTATTTTTAAAATGCCAATCGGCAACTATATCTGAAATGCCTATCAGCACCTATATTTGAAATGCCTATCGGCAATCATATCTGAAATGCCTATCGACACCTATATTTGAAATACCTACCGGCTTCTATATCTGAAATGCCTATCGGAACCATTTTTTGAAATGCCTATCGGAAACTACATCTGGAATGCCTATCAGCACCTATATTTGAAATGCCTATCGGCAACCATATCTGGAATGCCTATCGGCACCTATATTTGAAATGCCTATCGGCTTCTATATCTGAAATGCCTATCGACACCTATTTTTGAAATGCCTATCGAAAATTACATCTGAAATGCCTATCAGCACCTATATTTGATATGCCTATCGGCAACCATATCTGAAATGCCTTTCGGCACCTATATTTGAAATGCCTATCGGCTTCTATATTTGAAATGCCTATCGACACCTATTTTTAAAATGCCAATTGGCAACTATATCTGAAATGCCTATCGGCACCTATATCTGAAATGCCTATCGGTACCTATTTTTGAAATGACTATCGGAAACTACATCTGAAATGCCTATCAGCACCTATATTTGAAATGCCTATCGGCAACCACATCAGAAATGCCTATCGGCACCTATATCTAAAATGCCTTTCGGCATTTATATCTGAAATGCCTATCGGCACCTATATTTTAAATGCCTATCGGCAACTATATCTGATATACCTATCGGCACCTATATCTGAAATGCCTATCGGTACCTATTTTTGAAATGCCTATCGGAAACTACATCTAAAATGCCTATCGGCACCTATTTTTAAAATGCCAATCGGCAACTATATCTGAAATGCCTATCAGCACCTATATTTGAAATGCCTATCTGCAATCATATCTGAAATGCCAATCGACACCTATATTTGAAATACCTACCAGCTTCTATATCTGAAATGCCTATCGGCACCTATTTTTAAAATGCCAATCGGCAACTATATCTGAAATGCTTATCGGCACCTATATCTGAAATGCCTATCGGCACCATTTTGTGAAATGCCTATCGGAAACTATATCTGGAATGCCTATCAGCATCTATATTTGAAATGCCTATTGGCAACCATATCTGGAATGCCTATCGGCACCTATATTTGAAATGCCTATCGGCTTCTATATCTGAATTGCCTATCGACACCTATTTTTAAAATGCCTATCGGCAACTATATCTGAAATGCCTATCAGCACCTATATCTGAAATGCCTATCGGCACCAATTTTTGAAATGCCTATCGGAAACTACATCTGAAATGCCTATCAGCACCTATATTTGAAATGCCTATCGGCAACCATATCTGGAATGCCTATCGGCACCTATATTTGAAATGCCTATCGGCAACCATATCTGAAATGCCTATCGGCACCTATTTTTAAAATGCCAATCGGCAACTATATCTGAAATGCCTATCGGCACCTATATCTGAAATGCCTATCGGCACCTATTTTTGAAATGCCTATCGAAAATTACATCTGAAATGCCTATCAGCACCTATATTTAAAATGCCTATCGGCACCTATATTTTAAATGCCTATCGGCAACTATATCTGATATGCCTATCGGCACCTATATCTGAAATGCCTATCGGCACCTATTTTTGAAATGCCTATCTATAACTACATCTAAAATGCCTATCGGCACCTATTTTTAAAATGCCAATCGGCAACTATATCTGAAATGCCTATCGGCACCTATAACTGAAATGCCTATCGGCACCTATATTTGAAATGCCTATCGGCAACCATATCTGAAATGCCTTTCGACACCTATATTTGAAATACCTATAGGCTTCTATATCTGAAATGCCTATCGGCACCTATTTTTAAAATGCCAATCGGCAACTATATCTGAATTCCCTATCGGCACCTATATCTGAAATGCCTATCGGCACCAATTTTTGAAATGCCTATCGGAAACTACATCTGAAATGCCTATCAGCACCTATATTTGAAATGCCTATCGGCAACCATATCTGAAATGCCTTTCGGCACCTATATTTGAAATGCCTATCGGCTTCTATATTTGAAATGCCTATCGACACCTATTTTTAAAATGCCAATTGGCAAATATATCTGAAATGCCTATCGGCACCTATATCTGAAATGCCTATCGGTACCTATTTTTGAAATGCCTATCGGAAACTACATCTGAAATGCCTATCAGCACTTATATTTGAAATGCCTGTCGGCAACCATATCTGGAATGCCTATCGGCACCTATATTTGAAATGCCTATCGGCTTCTATATCTGAAATGCCTATCGGCACCTATTTTTAAAATGTTAATCGGCAACTATATCTGAAATGCCTATCGGCACCTATATCTGAAATGCCTATCGGCACCTATTTTTGAAATGCCTATCGGAAACTACATCTGAAATGCCTATCAGCACCTATATTTGAAATGCCTATCGGCAACCATATCTGAAATGCCTATCGACACCTATATTTGAAATGCCTATCGGCTTCTATATCTGAAATGCCTATCGACACCTATTTTTAAAATGCCAATTGGCAACTATATCTGAAATGCCTATCGGCACCTGTTTTTAAAATGCCAATCGGCAACTATATCTGAAATGCCTATCGGCACCTATATCTGAAATGCCTATTGGCACCTATTTTTAAAATGTTATTCGGCAACTATATCTGAAATGCCTATCGGCACCTATATCTGAAATGCCTATCGGCACCTATTTTTGAAATGCCTATCGGAAAATACATCTGAAATGCCTATCAGCACCTATATTTGAAATGCCTATCGGCAACCATATCTGAAATGCCTATCGACACCTATATTAGAAATACCTATCGGCTTCTGTATCTGAAATGCCTATCGGCACCTATTTTTAAAATGCCAATCGGTAACTATATCTGAAATGCCTATCGGCACCTATATCTGAAATGCCTATCGGCACCTATTTTTGAAATGCCTATCGGAAACTACATCTGAAATGCCTATCAGCACTTATATTTGAAATGCCTGTCGGCAACCATATCTGGAATGCCTATCGGCACCTAAATTTGAAATGCCTATCGGCTTCTATATCTGAAATGCCTATCGGCACTTATTTTTAAAATGTTAATCGGCAACTATATCTGAAATGCCTATCGGCACCTATATCTGAAATGCCTATCGGCACCTATTTTTGAAATGCCTATCGGAAACTACATCTGAAATGCCTATCAGCACCTATATTTGAAATGCCTATCGGCAACCATATCTGAAATGCCTATCGACACCTATATTAGAAATACCTATCGGCTTCTGTATCTGAAATGCCTATCGGCACCTATTTTTAAAATGCCAATCGGTAACTATATCTGAAATGCCTATCGGCAACTATATCTGAAATGCCTATCGGCAACAATTTTTGAAATGCCTATCGGAAACTACATCTGAAATGCCTATCAGCACCTATATTTGAAATGCCTATCGGCAATCATATCTGAAATGCCTATCGACACCTATATTTGAAATACCTACCGGCTTCTATATCTGAAATGCCTATCGGCACCTATTTTTAAAATGCCAATCGGCAACTATATCTGAAATGCCTATCGGCACCTATATCTGAAATGCCTATCGGCACCAATTTTTGAAATGCCTATCGGAAACTACATCTGAAATGCCTGCCAGCACCTATATTTGAAATGCCTATCGGCAACCACATCTGGAATGCCAATCGGCACCTATATTTGAAATGCCTATCGGCTTCTATATCTGAAATGCCTATCGGCACCTATTTTCAAAATGCCAATCGGCAACTATATCTAAAATGCCTATCGGCACCTATATCTTAAATGCCTATCGGTACCTATTTTTGAAATGCCTATCGGAAACTACATCTGAAATGCCTATCAGCACCTATATTTGAAATGCTTATCGGCAACCATATCTGGAATGCCTATCGGCACCTATATTTGAAATGCCTTTCGGCTTCTATATCTGAAATCCCTATCGGCACCTTTTTTTAAAATGCCAATCGGCAACTATATCTGAAGAGCCTATAGCACCTATATCTGAAATGCCTATCGGCACCTATTTTTGAAATGCCTATCGAAAACTACATCTAAAATGTCTATCAGCACCTATATTTGAAATGCCTATCGGCAACCACATCAGAAATGCCTATCGGCACCTATATCTAAAATGCCTTTCGGCATTTATATCTGAAATGCCTATCGGCACCTATATTTTAAATGCCTATCGGCAACTATATCCGATATGCCTATCGGCACCTATATCTGAAATGCCTATCGGTACCTATTTTTGAAATGCCTATCGGAAACTACATCTAAAATGCCTATCGGCACCTATTTTTAAAATGCCAATCGGCAACTATATCTGAAATGCCTATCGGCACCTATATCTATAATGCCTATCGGCACTTATTTTTTAAATGCCTATCGGTAACTACATCTAAAATGCCTATCGGCACCTATTTTTAAAATGCCTATCGGCACCTATATCTGAAATGCCTATCGGTACCTATTTTTGAAATGCCTATCGGAAACTACATCTAAAATGCCTATCAGCACCTATTTTTAAAATGCCAATCGGCAACTATATCTGAAATGCCTATCAGCACCTATATTTGAAATGCCTATCGGCAATCATATCTGAAATGCCTATCGACACCTATATTTGAAATACCTACCGGCTTCTATATCTGAAATGCCTATCGGAACCATTTTTTGAAATGCCTATCGGAAACTACATCTGGAATGCCTATTAGCACCTATATTTGAAATGCCTATCGGCAACCATATCTGGAATGCCTATCGGCACCTATATTTGAAATGCCTATCGGCTTCTATATCTGAAATGCCTATCGACACCTATTTTTAAAATGCTTATCGGCAACTATATCTGAAATGCCTATCGGCAACTATATCTGAAATGCCTATCGGCACCTATTTTTGAAATGCCTATCGGAAACTACATCTGAAATGCCTATCAGCACCTATATTTGAAATGCCTATCGGCAACCATATCTGAAATGCCTATCGACACCTATATCTGAAATGCCTATCGGCACCTATTTTTAAAATGCCAATCGGCAACTATATCTGAAATGCCTATCAGCACCCATATTTGAAATGCCTATCGGCCCCTATTTTAGAAATGCCTATCGGAAACTACATCTGAAATGCCTATCAGCACCTATATTTGAAATGCCTATCGGCAACCATATCTGGAATGCCTATCGGCACCTATATTTGAAATGCCTATCGGCAACCATATCTAAAATGCCTATCGGCACCTATTTTTAAAATGCCAATCGGCAACTATATCTGAAATGCCTATCGGCACCTATATCTCAAATGCCTATCGGCACCTATTTTTGAAATGCCTATCGAAAACTACATCTGAAATGCCTATCAGCACCTATATTTAAAATGCCTATCGGCAACCACATCAGAAATGCCTATCGGCACCTATATCTGAAATGCCTTTCGGCATTTATATTTGAAATGCCTATCGACACCTATATTTGAAATGCCTATCGGCACCTATAGTTTAAATGTCTATCGGCAACTATATCTGATATGCCTATCGGCACCTATATCTGAAATGCCTATCGGCACCTATTTTTGTAATGCCTATCTTAAACTACATCTAAAATGCCTATCGGCACCTATTTTAAGAATGCCAATCGGCAACTATATCTGAAATGCCTATCGGCACCTATAACTGAAATGCCTATCGGCACCTATATTTGAAATGCCTATCGGCAACCATATCTGAAATGCCTATCGACACCTATATTTAAAATACCTATCGGCTTCTATATCTGAAATGCCTATCGGCACCTATTTTTAAAATGCCAATCGGCAACTATATCTGAAGAGCCTATCAGTACCTATATCTGAAATGCCTATCGGCACCTATTTTTGAAATGCCTATCGAAAACTACATCTAAAATGCCTATCAGCACCTATATTTGAAATGCCTATCGGCAACCACATCAGAAATGCCTATCGGCACCTATATCTAAAATGCCTTTCAGCATTTATATCTAAAATGCCTATCGGCACCTATATTTTAAATGCCTATCGGCAACTATATCTGATATGCCTATCGGCACCTAAATCTGAAATGCCTATCGGTACCTATTTTTGAAATGCCTATCGGAAACTACATCTAAAATGCCTATCGGCACCTTTTTTTAAAATGCCAATCGGCAACTATATCTGAAATGCCTATCGGCACCTATATCTATAATGCCTATCGGCACCTATTTTTGAAATGCCTATCGGAAACTACATCTAAAATGCCTATCGGCACCTATTTTTAAAATACCTATCGGCACCTATATCTGAAATGCCTATCGGTACCTATTTTTGAAATGCCTATCGGAAACTACATCTAAAATGCCTATCGGCACCTATTTTTAAAATGCCAATCGGCAACTATATCTGAAATGCCTATCAGCACCTATATTTGAAATGCCTATCGGCAATCATATCTGAAATGCCTATCGACACCTATATATGAAATACCTACCAGCTTCTATATCTGAAATGCCTATCGGCACCTATTTTTAAAATGCCAATCGGCAACTATATCTGAAATGCTTATCGGCACCTATATCTGAAATGCCTATCGGCACCATTTTTTGAAATGCCTATCGGAAACTATATCTGGAATGCCTATCTGCATCTATATTTGAAATGCCTATCGGCAACCATATCTGGAATGCCTATCGGCACCTATATTTGAAATGCCTATCGGCTTCTATATCTGAATTGCCTATCGACACCTATTTGTAAAATGCCTATCGGCAACTATATCTGAAATGCCTATCAGCACCTATATCTGAAATGCCTATCGGCACCATTTTTTGAAATGCCTATCGGAAACTACATCTGAAATGCCTATCAGCACCTATATTTGAAATGCCTGTCGGCAATCATATCTGGAATGCCTATCGGCATATATATTTGAAATGCCTATCGGCAACCATATCTGAAATGCCTATCGGCACCTATTTTTAAAATGCCAATCGGCAACTATATCTGAAATGCCTATCGGCACCTATATCTGAAATGCCTTTCGGGCATTTATATTTGAAATGCCTATCGACACCTATATTTGAAATGCCTATCGGCACCTATATTTTAAATGGCTATCGGCAACTATATCTGATATGCCTATCAGCACCTATATCTGAAATGCCTATCGGCACCTATTTTTGAAATGCCTATCTTAAACTACATCTAAAATGCCTATCGGCACCTATTTTTAAAATGCCAATCGGCAACTATATCTGAAATGCCTATCGGCACCTATAACTGAAATGCCTATCGGCACCTATATTTGAAATGCCTATCGGCAACCATATCTGAAATGCCTATCGACACCTATATTTGAAATACCTATCGGCTTCTATATCTGAAATGCCTATCGGCACCTATTTTTAAATGCCAATCGGCAACTATATCAGAAATCCCTATCGGCAACTATATCTGAAATGCCTATCGGCATCAATTTTTGAAATGCCTATCGGAAACTACATCTGAAATGCCTATCAGCACCTATGTTTGAAATGCCTATCGGCAACCATATCTGAAATGCCGTTCGGCACCTATATTTGAAATGCTTATCGGCTTCTATATTTGAAATGCCTATCGACACCTATTTTTAAAATGCCAATTGGCAACTATAATTGAAATGCCTATCGGCACCTATATCTGAAATGCCTATCGGTACCTATTTTTGAAATGCGTATCGGAAACTACATCTGAAATGCCTATCAGCACCTATATTTGAAATGCCTATCGATACCACATCAGAAATGCCTATCGGCACCTGTATCTAAAATGCCTTTCGGCATTTATATCTGAAATACCTATCGGCACCTATATTTTAAATGCCTAATGGCAACTATATCTGATATGCCTATCGGCACCTATATCTGAAATGCCTATCGGTACCTATTTTTGAAATGCCTATCGGAAACTACATCTAAAATGCCTATCGGCACCTTTTTTTAAAATGCCAATCGGCAACTATATCTGAAATGCCTATCGGCACCTATATCTATAATGCCTATCGGCACCTATTTTTTAAATGCCTATCGGAAACTACATCTAAAATGCCTATCGGCACCTATTTTTAAAAAGCCTATCGGCATCTATATCTGAAATGCCTATCGGTACCTATTTTTGAAATACTTATCGGAAACTACATCTAAAATGCCTATCGGCACATATTTTTAAAATGCCAATCGGCAACTATATCTGAAATGCCTATCAGCACCTATATTTGAAATGCCTATCGGCAATCATATCTGAAATGCCTATCGACACCTATATTTGAAATACCTACCGGCTTCTATATCTGAAATGCCTATCGGAACCTATTTTTAAAATGCCAATCGGCAACTATATCTGAAATGCCTATCGGCACCTATATTATAAATGCCTATCGGAACCATTTTTTGAAATGCCTATCGGAAACTACATCTGGAATGCCTATCAGCACCTATATTTGAAATGCCTATCGGCAACCATATCTGGAATGCCTATCGGCACCTATATTTTAAATGCCTATCGAAAACCATATCTGAAATGCCTATCGGCACCTGTTTTTAAAATGCCAATCGGCAACTATATCTGAAATGCCTATCGGCTTCTATATCTGAAATGCCTATCGACACCTATTTTTAAAATGCTTATCGGCAACTATATCTGAAATGCCTATCGGCAACTATATCTGAAATGCCTATCGGCACCTATTTTTGAAATGCCTATCGGAAACTACATCTGAAATGCCTATCAGCACCTATATTTGAAATGCCTATCGGCAACTATATCTGAAATGCCTATCGACACCTATATTTGAAATACCTATCGGCTTCTATATCTGAAATGCCTATTGGCATCTATTTTTAAAATGCCAATCGGACACTTTATCTGAAATGCCTATCGGCACCTATATCTGAAATGCCTATCGGCACCAATTTTTGAAATGCCTATCGGAAACTACATCTGAAATGCCTATCAGCACCTATATTTGAAATGCCTATCGGCAAACATATCTGGAATGCTTATCGGCACCTCTATTTGAAATGCCTATCGGCTTCTATATCTGAAATGCCTTTTGGCACCTATTTTTAAAATGCCAATCGGAAACTATATCTGAAATGCCTATCGGCACCTAAATCTGAAATGCCTATCGGCACTAATTTTTGAAATGCCTATTGGAAACTACATCTGAAATGCCTATCAGCACCTATATTTGAAATGCCTATCGGCAACCATATCTGGAATGCCTATCGGCACCATTATTTAATATGCCTATCGGCTTCTATATCTGAAATGCCTATCGGAACCTATTTTTAAAATGCTAATCGGCAACTATATCTGAAATGCCAATCGGCACCTATATCTGAAATGCCTATCGGCACGTATTTTTGAAATGCCTATAGGAAACTACATCTGAAATGTTTATCAGCACCTATATTTAAAATGCCTATCGGCAACCACGTCAGAAATGCCTATCGGCACCTATATCTGAAATGCCTTTCGGCAAATTTATCTGAAATGCCTATCGACACCTATATTTGAAATGCCTATCGGCACCTATTTTTAAATGCCTATCGCTAACTATATCTGATATGCCTATCGGTACCTATATCTGAAATGCCTATAAGCACCTATTTTTGAAATGCCTATCGGAAACTACATCTAAAATGCCTATCGGCACCTATTTTTAAAATGCCAATCGGGAACTATATCTGAAATGCCTATCGGCACCTATATCTGAAATGCCTATCAGCACCTATTTTTGATATGCCTATCGGAAACTACATCTGAAATGCCTATTAGCACCTATATTTGAAATGCCTATCGGCAAACATATCTGCAATGCCTATCGACACCTCTATTTGAAATACCTATTGGCATCTATATCTGAAATGCCTATCGGCGCCTATTTTTAAAATGCCAATCGGCAACTATATCTGAAATGCCTATCGGCACCTAAATCTGAAATGCCTATCGGCACCTATTTTTGAAATGCCTATCGGAAACTACATCTGAAATGCCTATCAGCACCTATTTTTGAAATGCCTATCGGCAACCATATCTGAAATGCCTATCGACACCTATATTTGAAATACCTATCGACTTCTATATCTGAAATGCCTACCGGCACCTATTTTTAAAATGCCAATCGGCAACTATATCTGAAATGCCTATCGGCATCTATATCTAAAATGCCTATCGGCACCAATTTTTGAAATGCCTATCGGAAGCTACATCTGAAATGCCTATCAGCACCTATATTTGAAATGCCTATCGGCAACCATATCTGGAATGCCTATCGGCACCTACATTTGAAATGCCTATCGGCTTCTATATCTGAAATGCCTATCGGCACCTATTTTGAAAATGCCAATCGGCGACTATATCTGAAATGCCTATCGGCACCTATATCTGAAATGCCTATCGGCGCCTATTTTTGAAATGCCTATCGAAGACTACATCTGAAATGCCTATCAGCACCTATATTTAAAATTCCTATCGGCAACCACATCAGAAATGCCTATCAGCACCTATATCTGAAATGCCTTTCGGCATTTATATCTGAAAAGCCTATCGACAACTATATTTGAAATGCCTATCGGCACCTATAACTGAAATGCCTATCAGCACCTATATTTGAAATGCCTATCGGCAGCCATGTCTGAAATGCCTATCGACACCTATATTTGAAATACCTATCGGCTTCTATATCTGAAATGCCTATCGGCACCTATTTTTAAAATGCCAATCGGTAACTATATCTGAAATGCATATCGGCACCCATATCTGAAATGCCTATCGGCACCAATTTTTGAAATGCCTATGGGAAACTGCATCTGGAATGCCTATCAGCACCTATATTTGAAATGCCTATCGGCAACCATATCTGGAATGCCTATCGGCACCTATATTTGAAATGCCTATCGGCTTCTATATCTGAAATGCCTATCGACACCTATTTTTAAAATGCCAATCGGCAACTATATCTGAAATGCCTATCGGCACCTATATCTGAAATGCCTATCGGCACCTATTTTTAAAATGTTAATCGGCAACTATATCTGAAATGCCTATCGGCACCTATATCTAAAATGCCTATCGGCACCTATTTTTGAAATGCCTATCGGAAACTACATCTGAAATGCCTATCAGCACCTATATTTGAAATGCCTATCGGCAACCATATCTGAAATGCCTATCGACACCTATATTAGAAATACCTATCGGCTTCTGTATCTGAAATGCCTATCGGCACCTATTTTTAAAATGCCAATCGGTAACTATATCTGAAATGCCTATCGGCACCTATATCTTAAATGCCTATCGGCACCTATTTTTGAAATGCCTATCGGAAACCACATCTGAAATGCCTATCAGCACTTATATTTGAAATGCCGGTCGGCAACCATATCTGGAATGCCTATCGGCACCTAAATTTGAAATGCCTATCGGCTTCTATATCTGAAATGCCTATCGGCACTTATTTTTAAAATGTTAATCGGCAACTATATCTGAAATGCCTATCGGCACCTATATCTGAAATGCCTATCGGCACCTATTTTTGAAATGCCTATCGGAAACTACATCTGAAATGCCTATCAGCACCTATATTTGAAATGCCTATCGGCAACCATATCTGAAATGCCTATCGACACCTATATTAGAAATACCTATCGGCTTCTGTATCTGAAATGCCTATCGGCACCTATTTTTAAAATGCCAATCGGTAACTATATCTGAAATGCCTATCGGCAACTATATCTGAAATGCCTATCGGCACCTATTTTTGAAATGCCTATCGGAAACTACATCTGAAATGCCTATCAGCACCTATATTTGAAATGCCTATCGGCAATCATATCTGAAATGCCTATCGACACCTATATTTGAAATACCTACCGGCTTCTATATCTGAAATGCCTATCGGCACCTATTTTTAAAATGCCAATCGGCAACTATATCTGAAATGCCTATCGGCACCTATATCTGAAATGCCTATCGGCACCAATTTTTAAAATGCCTATCGGAAACTACATCTGAAATGCCTGCCAGCACCTATATTTGAAATGCCTATCGGCAACCACATCTGGAATGCCAATCGGCACCTATATTTGAAATGCCTATCGGCTTTTATATCTGAAATGCCTATCGGCACCTATTTTCAAAATGCCAATCGGCAACTATATCTGAAATGCCTATCGGCACCTATATCTGAAATGCCTATCGGTACCTATTTTTGAAATGCCTATCGGAAACTACATCTGAAATGCCTATCAGCACCTATATTTGTAATGCTTATCGGCAACCATATCTGGAATGCCTATCGGCACCTATATTTGAAATGCCTCTCCGCTTCTATATCTGAAATGCCTATCGGCACCTTTTTTTAAAATGCCAATCGGCAACTATATCTGAAGAGCCTATAGCACCTATATCTGAAATGCCTATCGGCACCTATTTTTGAAATGCCTATCGAAAACTACATCTAAAATGCCTATCAGCACCTATATTTGAAATGCCTATCGGCAACCACATCAGAAATGCCTATCGGCACCTATATCTAAAATGCCTTTCGGCATTTATATCTGAAATGCCTATCGGCACCTATATTTTAAATGCCTATCGGCAACTATATCTGATATGCCTATCGGCACCTATATCTGAAATGCCTATCGGTACCTATTTTTGAAATGCCTATCGGAAACTACATCTAAAATGCCTATCGGCACCTATTTTTAAAATGCCAATCGGCAACTATATCTGAAATGCCTATCGGCACCTATATCTATAATGCCTATCGGCACTTATTTTTTAAATGCCTATCGGAAACTACATCTAAAATGCCTATCGGCACCTATTTTTAAAATGCCTATCGGCACCTATATCTGAAATGCCTATCGGTACCTATTTTTGAAATGCCTATCGGAAACTACATCTAAAATGCCTATCAGCACCTATTTTTAAAATGCCAATCGGCAACTATATCTGAAATGCCTATCAGCACCTATATTTGAAATGCCTATCGGCAATCATATCTGAAATGCTTATCGACACCTATATTTGAAATACCTACCGGCTTCTATATCTGAAATGCCTATCGGAACCATTTTTTGAAATGCCTATCGGAAACTACATCTGGAATGCCTATCAGCACCTATATTTGAAATGCCTATCGGCAACCATATCTGGAATGCCTATCGGCACCTATATTTGAAATGCCTATCGGCTTCTATATCTGAAATGCCTATCGACACCTATTTTTAAAATGCTTATCGGCAACTATATCTGAAATGCCTATCGGCAACTATATCTAAAATGCCTATCGGCACCTATTTTTGAAATGCCTATCGGAAACTACATCTGAAATGCCTATCAGCACGTATATTTGAAATGCCTATCGGCAACCATATCTGAAATGCCTATCGACACCTATATTTGAAATACCTATCGGCTTCTATATCTGAAATGCCTATCGACACCTATTTTTAAAATGCTTATCGGCAACTATATCTGAAATGCCTATCGGCAACTATATCTGAAATGCCCATCGGCACCTATTTTTGAAATGCCTATCGGAAACTACATCTGAAATGCTTATCAGCACCTATATTTGAAATGCCTATCGGCAACCATATCAGAAATGCCTATCGGCACCTATATTTGAAATGCCTGTCGGCACCTATATCTGAAATGCCTATCGGCACCTATTTTTAAAATGCCAATCGGCAACTATATCTGAAATGCCTATCAGCACCCATATTTGAAATGCCTATCGGCCCCTATTTTAGAAATGCCTATCGGAAACTACATCTGAAATGCCTATCAGCACCTATATTTGAAATGCCTATCGGCAACCATATCTGGAATGCCTATCGGCACCTATATTTGAAATGCCTATCGGCAACCATATCTAAAATGCCTATCGGCACCTATTTTTAAAATGCCAATCGGCAACTATATCTGAAATGCCTATCGGCACCTATATCTGAAATGCCTATCGGCACCTATTTTTAAAATGTTAATCGGCAACTATATCTGAAATGCCTATCGGCACTTATATCTGAAATGCCTATCGGCACCTATTTTTGAAATGCCTATCGGAAACTACATCTGAAATGCCTATCAGCACCTATATTTGAAATGCCTATCGGCAACCATATCTGAAATGCCTATCGACACCTATATTAGAAATACGTATCGGCTTCTGTATCTGAAATGCCTATCGGCACCTATTTTTAAAATGCCAATCGGTAACTATATCTGAAATGCCTATCGGCACCTATATCTGAAATGCCTATCGGCACCTATTTTTGAAATGCCTATCGGAAACTACATCTGAAATGCCTATCAGCACTTATATTTGAAATGCCGGTCGGCAACCATATCTGGAATGCCTATCGGCACCTAAATTTGAAATGCCTATCGGCTTCTATATCTGAAATGCCTATCGGCACTTATTTTTAAAATGTTAATCGGCAACTATATCTGAAATGCCTATCGGCACCTATATCTGAAATGCCTATCGGCACCTATTTTTGAAATGCCTATCGGAAACTACATCTGAAATGCCTATCAGCACCTATATTTGAAATGCCTATCGGCAACCATATCTGAAATGCCTATCGACACCTATATTAGAAATACCTATCGGCTTCTGTAACTGAAATGCCTATCGGCACCTATTTTTAAAATTCCAATCGGTAACTATATCTGAAATGCCTATCGGCAACTATATCTGAAATGCCTATCGGCACCTATTTTTGAAATGCCTATCGGAAACTACATCTGAAATGCCTATCAGCACCTATATTTGAAATGCCTATCGGCAATCATATCTGAAATGCCTATCGACACCTATATTTGAAATACCTACCGGCTTCTATATCTGAAATGCCTATCGGCACCTATTTTTAAAATGCCAATCGGCAACTATATCTGAAATGCCTATCGGCACCTATATCTGAAATGCCTATCGGCACCAATTTTTGAAATGCCTATCGGAAACTACATCTGAAATGCCTGCCAGCACCTATATTTGAAATGCCTATCGGCAACCACATCTGGAATGCCAATCGGCACCTATATTTGAAATGCCTATCGGCTTCTATATCTGAAATGCCTATCGGCACCTATTTTCAAAATGCCAATCGGCAACTATATCTGAAATGCCTATCGGCACCTATATCTGAAATGCCTATCGGTACCTATTTTTGAAATGCCTATCGGAAACTACATCTGAAATGCCTATCAGCACCTATATTTGAAATGCTTATCGGCAACCATATCTGGAATGCCTATCGGCACCTATATTTGAAATGCCTTTCCGCTTCTATATCTGAAATGCCTATCGGCACCTTTTTTTAAAATGCCAATCGGCAACTATATCTGAAGAGCCTATAGCACCTATATCTGAAATGCCTATCGGCACCTATTTTTGAAATGCCTATCGAAAACTACATCTAAAATGCCTATCAGCACCTATATTTGAAATGCCTATCGGCAACCACATCAGAAATGCCTATCGGCACCTATATCTAAAATGCCTTTCGGCATTTATATCTGAAATGCCTATCGGCACCTATATTTTAAATGCCTATCGGCAACTATATCTGATATGCCTATCGGCACCTATATCTGAAATGCCTATCGGTACCTATTTTTGAAATGCCTATCGGAAACTACATCTAAAATGCCTATCGGCACCTATTTTTAAAATGCCAATCGGCAACTATATCTGAAATGCCTATCGGCACCTATATCTATAATGCCTATCGGCACTTATTTTTTAAATGCCTATCGGAAACTACATCTAAAATGCCTATCGGCACCTATTTTTAAAATGCCTATCGGCACCTATATCTGAAATGCCTATCGGTACCTATTTTTGAAATGCCTATCGGAAACTACATCTAAAATGCCTATCAGCACCTATTTTTAAAATGCCAATCGGCAACTATATCTGAAATGCCTATCAGCACCTATATTTGAAATGCCTATCGGCAATCATATCTGAAATGCTTATCGACACCTATATTTGAAATACCTACCGGCTTCTATATCTGAAATGCCTATCGGAACCATTTTTTGAAATGCCTATCGGAAACTACATCTGGAATGCCTATCAGCACCTATATTTGAAATGCCTATCGGCAACCATATCTGGAATGTCTATCGGCACCTATATTTGAAATGCCTATCGGCTTCTATATCTGAAATGCCTATCGACACCTATTTTTAAAATGCTTATCGGCAACTATATCTGAAATGCCTATTGGCAACTATATCTGAAATGCCTATCGGCACCTATTTTTGAAATGCCTATCGGAAACTACATCTGAAATGCCTATCAGCACCTATATTTGAAATGCCTATCGGCAACCATATCTGAAATGCCTATCGACACCTATATTTGAAATACCTATCGGCTTCTATATCTGAAATGCCTATCGACACCTATTTTTAAAATGCTTATCGGCAACTATATCTGAAATGCCTATCGGCAACTATATCTGAAATGCCCATCGGCACCTATTTTTGAAATGCCTATCGGAAACTACATCTGAAATGCCTATCAGCACCTATATTTGAAATGCCTATCGGCAACCATATCAGAAATGCCTATCGGCACCTATATTTGAAATGCCTGTCGGCACCTATATCTGAAATGCCTATCGGCACCTATTTTTAAAATGCCAATCGGCAACTATATCTGAAATGCCTATCAGCACCCATATTTGAAATGCCTATCGGCCCCTATTTTAGAAATGCCTATCGGAAACTACATCTGAAATGCCTATCAGCACCTATATTTGAAATGCCTATCGGCAACCATATCTAGAATGCCTATCGGCACCTATATTTGAAATGCCTATCGGCAACCATATCTAAAATGCCTATCGGCACCTATTTTTAAAATGCCAATCGGCAACTATATCTGAAATGCCTATCGGCACCTATATCTGAAATGCCTATCGGCACCTATTTTTGAAATGCCTATCGAAAACTACATCTGAAATGCCTATCAGCACCTATATTTAAAATGCCTATCGGCAACCACATCAGAAATGCCTATCGGCACCTATATCTGAAATGCCTTTCGGCATTTATATTTGAAATGCCTATCGACACCTATATTTGAAATGCCTATCGGCACCTATATTTTAAATGTCTATCGGCAACTATATCTGATATGCCTATCGGCACCTATATCTGAAATGCCTTTCGGCATTTATATTTGAAATGCCTATCGACACCTATATTTGAAATGCCTATCGGCACCTATATTTTAAATGTCTATCGGCAACTATATCTGATATGCCTATCGGCACCTATATCTGAAATGCCTACCGGCACCTATTTTTAAAATGCCAATCGGCAACTATATCTGAAATGTCTATCGGCATCTATATCTAAAATGCCTATCGGCAACAATTTTTGAAATGCCTAGCGCAAACTACATCTGAAATGCCTATCAGCACTATATTTGAAATGCCTATCGGCAACCATATCTGGTATACTTATCGGCACCTATATTTGAAATGCCTATGGGCTTCTATATCTGAAATGCCTATCGGCACCTATTTTTAAAATTCCAATCGGCCACTATATCTGAAATGCCTATCGGCACCTATATCTGAAATGCCTATCGGCACCTATTTTTGAAATGCCTATTGGACACTACATCTGAAATGCCTATCACCACCTATATTTGAAATGCCTATCGGCAACCATATCTGGAATGCCTATCGGCACCTATATTTGAAATGCCTATCGGCTTCTATATCTGAAATGCCTATCGGCACCTATTTTGAAAATGCCAATCGGCAACTATATCTGAAATGCCTATCGGCACCTATATCTGAAATGCGTATCGGCACCTATTTTTGAAATGCCTATCGGAAGCTACATCTGAAATGCCTATCAGCACCTATATTTGAAATGCCTATCGGCAACCATATCTGAAATGCCTATCGGCACCTACATTTGAAATGCCTATCGGCTTCTATATCTGAAATGCCTATCGGCACCTATTTTGAAAATGCCAATCGGCGACTATATCTGAAATGCCTATCGGCACCTATATCTGAAATGCCTATCGGCGCCTATTTTTGAAATGCCTATCGAAGACTACATCTGAAATGCCTATCAGCACCTATATTTAAAATGCCTATCGGCAACCACATCAGAAATGCCTATCAGCACCTATATCTGAAATGCCTTTCGGCATTTATATCTGAAAAGCCTATCGACACCTATATTTGAAATGCCTATCGGCACCTATATTTTAACTGCCTATCGGCAACTATATCTGATATGCCTATCGGCACCTATATCTGAAATGCCTATCGGCACCTATTTTTGAAATGCCTATCTTAAACTACATCTAAAATGCCTATCGGCACCTATTTTTAAAATGCCAATCGGCAACTATATCTGAAATGCCTATCGGCACCTATAACTGAAATGCCTATCAGCACCTATATTTGAAATGCCTATCGGCAACCATGTCTGAAATGCCTATCGACACCTATATTTGAAATACCTATCGGCTTCTATATCTGAAATGCCTATCGGCACCTATTTTTAAAATGCCAATCGGTAACTATATCTGAAATGCATATCGGCACCTATATCTGAAATGCCTATCGGCACCAATTTTTGAAATGCCTATGGGAAACTGCATCTGGAATGCCTATCAGCACCTATATTTGAAATGCCTATCGGCAACCATATCTGGAATGCCTATCGGCACCTATATTTGAAATGCCTATCGGCTTCTATATCTGAAATGCCTATCGACACCTATTTTTAAAATGCCAATCGGCAACTATATCTGAAATGCCTATCGGCACCTATATCTGAAATGCCTATCGGCCCCTATTTTTGAAATGCCTATCGGAAACTACATCTGAAATGCCTATCAGCACCTATATTTGAAATGCCTATCGGCAACCATATCTGGAATGCCTATCGGCACCTATATTTGAAATGCCTATCGGCTTCTATATCTGAAATGCCTATCGGCACCTATTTTTAAAATGCCAATCGGCAACTATATCTGAAATGCCTATCGGCACCTATAACTGAAATGCCTATCAGCACCTATATTTGAAATGCCTATCGGCAAACATATCTGAAATGCCTATCGACACCTTATTTGAAATACCTATCGGCTTCTATATCTGAAATGCCTATCGGCACCTATTTTTAAAATGCCAATCGGTAACTATATCTGAAATGCATATCGGCACCTATATCTGAAATGCCTATCGGCACCAATTTTTGAAATGCCTATGGGAAACTGCATCTGGAATGCCTATCAGCACATATATTTGAAATGCCTATCGGCAACCATATCTGGAATGCCTATCGGCACCTATATTTGAAATGCCTATCGGCTTCTATATCTGAAATGCCTATCGACGCCTATTTTTAAAATGCCAATCGGCAACTATATCTGAAATGCCTATCGGCACCTATATCTAAAATGCCTATCGGCACCTATTTTTGAAATGCCTATCGGAAACTACATCTGAAATGCCTATCAGCACCTATATTAGAAATGCCTATCGGCAACCATATCTGGAATGCCTATCGGCACCTATATTTGAAATGCCTATCGGCTTCTATATCTGAAATGCCTATCGGCACCTATTTTTAAAATGCCAATCGGCAACTATATCTGAAATGCCTATCGGCACCTATATCTAAAATGCCTATCGGCACCTATTTTTGAAATGCCTATCGGAAACTACATCTGAAATGCCTATCAGCACCTATATTTGAAATGCCTATCGGCAACAATATCTGAAATGCCTATCGACACCTATATTTGAAATACCTATCGGCTTTTATATCTGAAATGCCTATCGGCACCTATATTTAGAATGCCAATCGGCAACTATATCTGAAATGCCTATCGGCACCTATATCTGGAATGCCTATCGGCACCAATTTTTGAAATGCCTGTCGGCAACTACATCTGAAATGCCTATCAGCACCTATATTTGAAATGCCTATTGGCAACCATATCTGGAATGCTTATCGGCATATATATTTGAAATGCCTATCGGCTTCTATATCAAAAATGCCTATCGGCACCTATATCTGAAATGCCTATCGGCACCTATTTTTGAAATGCCTATCGGAAACTACATCTGAAATGCCTATCAGCACCTATATTAGAAATGCCTATCGGCAACCATATCTGGAATGCCTATCGGCACCTATATTTGAAATGCCTATCGGCTTCTATATCTGAAATGCCTATCAGCACCTTTTTTTAAAATGCCAATCGGCAACTATATCTGAAATGCCAATCGGCACCTATATCTGAAATGCCTATCGGCACCTATTTTTGAAATGCCTATCGGAAACTACATTTGAAATGCCTATCAGCACCTATATTTGAAATGCCTATCGGCAACCATATCTGGAATGCCTATCGGCACCTATATTTGAAATGCCTATCGGCTTCTATATCTGAAATGCCTATCGGCACCTATTTTTAAAATGCCAATCGGCAACTATATCTGTAATGCCTATCGGAACCTATATCTGAAATGCCTATCGGCACCTATTTTTGAAATGCCTATCGGAAACTACATCTGCAATGCCTATCAGCACCAATGTTTGAAATGCCTATCGGCAACCAGATCTGAAATGCCTATCGACACCTATATTTGAAATACCTATCGGCTTCTATATCTGAAAAGCCTATCGGCACCTATTTTTAAAATGCCAATCGACAACTATATCTGAAATGCCTATCGGCACCTATATCTGAAATGCCTATCGGCATTAATTTTTGAAATGCCTATCGGAAACTACATCTGAAATGCCTATCAGCACCTATATTTGAAATGCCTATCGGCAACCATATCTGGAGTGCCTATCGGCACCTATATCTGAAATGCCTATCGGCTTCTATATCTGAAATGCCTATCGGCACCTATTTTTAAAATGCCAATCGGCAACTATATCTGAAATGCCTATCGGCACCTATACCTGAAATGCTTATCGGCACCTATTTTTGAAATGCCTATCGAAAACTACATCTGAAATGCCTATCAGCACCTATATTTGAAACGCCTATCGGCAACCACATCAGAAATGCCTATCGGCACCTATATCTGAAATGCCTTTCGGCATTTATATCTGAAATGCCTATCGACACCTATATTTGAAATGCCTATCGGCACCTATATTTTAAATGCCTATCGGCAACTATATCTGATATGCCTATCGGCACCTTATATCTGAAATACCTATCGGCACCTATTTTTGAAATGCCTATCGGAAGCTACATCTGAAATGCCTATCAGCACCTATATATGAAATGCCTATCGGCAAACATATCTGGAATGCCTATCGGCACCTATATTTGAAATGCCTATCGGCTTCTATATCTGAAATGCCTATCGGCACCTATTTTTAAAATGCCAATCGGCAACTATATCTGTAATGCCTATCGGCACCTATATCTGAAATGCCTATCAGCACCTATTTTTGAAATGCCTATCGGAAACTACATCTGCAATGCCTATCAGCACCAATATTTGAAATGCCTATCGGCAACCATATCTGAAATGCCTATCGACACCTATATTTGAAATACCTATCGGCTTCTATATCTGAAAAGCCTATCGGCACCTATTTTTAAAATGCCAATCGATAACTATATCTGAAATGCCTATCGGCACCTATATCTGAAATGCCTATCGGCATTAATTTTTGAAATGCCTATCGGAAACTACATCTGAAATGCCTATCAGCACTTATATTTGAAATGCCTGTCGGCAACCATATCTGGAATGCCTATCGGCACCTATATTTGAAATGCCTATCGGCTTCTATATCTGAAATACCTATCGGCACCTATTTTTAAAATGCCAATCGGCAACAATATCTGAAATGCCTATCGGCACCTATATCTGAAATGCCTATCTGCACCTATTTTTGAAATGCCTATCGGAAACTACATCTGAAATGCCTATCAGCACCTATACTTTAAATGCCTATCGGCAACCATATCTGGAATGCCCATCGGCACCTATATTTGAAATGCCTATCGGCTTCTATATCTGAAATGCCTATCGGCACCTATTTTTAAAATGCCAATCGGCAACTATATCTGAAATGCCTATCGGCACCTATACCTGAAATGCTTATCGGCACCTATTTTTGAAATGCCTATCGAAAACTACATCTGAAATGCCTATCAGCACCTATATTTGAAACGCCTATCGGCAACCACATCAGAAATGCCTATCGGCACCTATATCTGAAATGCCTTTCGGCATTTATATCTGAAATGCCTATCGACACCTATATTTGAAATACCTATCGGCACCTATTTTTAAAATGCCAATCGGCAACTATATCTGAAATGCCTATCGGCACCTATATCTGAAATGCCTATCTGCACCTATTTTTTAAATGCCTATCGGAAACTACATCTGAAATGCCTATCAGCACCTATACTTTAAATGCCTATCGGCAACCATATCTGGAATGCCTATCGGCACCTATATTTGAAATGCCTATCGGCTTCTATATCTGAATTGCCTATCGACACCTATTTTTAAAATGCTATTGGCAACTATATCTGAAATGCCTATCGGCACCTATATCTGAAATGCCTATTGGTACCTATTTTTGAAATGCCTATCGGGTTCTATATCTGAAATGCCTATCGGCACCTATTTTTAAAATGCCAATCGGCAACTATATCTGTAATGCCTATCGGCACCTATATCTGAAATGCCTATCGGCACCTATTTTTGAAATGCCTATCGGAAACTACATCTGCAATGCCTATCAGCACCAATATTTGAAATGCCTATCGGCAACCATATCTGAAATGCCTATCGACACCTATATTTGAAATGCCTATTGGTACCTATTTTTGAAATGCCTATCGGGTTCTATATCTGAAATGCCTATCGGCATTAATTTTTGAAATGCCTATCGGAAACTACATCTGAAATGCCTATCAGCACTTATATTTGAAATGCCTGTCGGCAACCATATCTGGAATGCCTATCGGCACCTATATTTGAAATGCCTATCGGCTTCTATATCTGAAATACCTATCGGCACCTATTTTTAAAATGCCAATCGGCAACAATATCTGAAATGCCTATCGGCACCTATATCTGAAATGCCTATCTGCACCTATTTTTGAAATGCCTATCGGAAACTACATCTGAAATGCCTATCAGCACCTATACTTTAAATGCCTATCGGCAACCATATCTGGAATGCCCATCGGCACCTATATTTGAAATGCCTATCGGCTTCTATATCTGAAATACCTATCGGCACCTATTTTTAAAATGCCAATCGGCAACTATATCTGAAATGCCTATCGGCACCTATATCTGAAATGCCTATCTGCACCTATTTTTGAAATGCTTATCGAAAAGGACATCTGAAATGCCTATCAGCACCTATATTTGAAATGCCTATCGGCAACCACATCAGAAATGCCTATCGGCACCTATATCTGAAATGCCTTTCGGTATTTATATCTGAAATGCCTATCGACACCTATATTTGAAATGCCTATCGGCACCTATATTTAAAATGCCTATCGGCAACTATATCTGATATTCCTATCGGCACCTATATCTGAAATGCCTATCGGCACCTATTTTTGAAATGCCTATCGGAAACTACATCTAAAATGCCTATCGGCACCTATTTTTAAAATGCCAATCGGCAACTATATCTGAAATGCCTATCGGCACCTATATCTGAAATGCCTATCGGCATCTATTTTTGAAATGCCTATCGGAAACTACATCTAAAATTCCTATCGGCACCTATTTTTAAAATGCCAATCGGCAACTATATCTGAAATGCCTATCGGCACCTATATCTGAAATGCCTATCGGAACCTATTTTTGAAATGCCTATCGGAAACTACATCTGAAATGCCCATCATCACCTATATTTGAAGTGCATATCGGCAACCATATCTGAAATGCCTATCGACACCTATATTTGAAATGCCTATCGGCTTCTATATCTGAAATGCCTATCGATACCTATTTTTAAAATGCCAATTGGCAACTATATCTGAAATGCCTATCGGCACCTGTTTTTAAAATGCCAATCGGCAACTATATCTGAAATGCCTATCGGCACCTATATCTAAAATGCCTATCGGCACCTATTTTTGAAATGCCTATCGGAAACTACATCTGAAATTCCTATCAGCACCTATATTTGAAATGCCTATCGGCAACCATATTTGGAATGCCTATCGGCACCTATATTTGAAATGCCTATCGGCTTCTATATCTGAAATGCCTATCGGCACCTATTTTTATAATGCCAATCGGCAACTATATCTGAAATGCCTATCGGCACCTATATCTGAAATGCCTATCGGCACCTATTTTTGAAATGCCTATCGGAAACTACATCACAAATGCCTATCAGCACCTATATTTGAAATGCCTATCGGCAACCACATCAGAAATGCCTATCGGCACCCATATCTGAAATGCCTTTCGGCATTTATATCTGAAATGCCTATCGACACCTATATTTGAAATGCCTATCGATACCTATATTTTAAATGCCTATCGGCAACTATATCTGATATGCCTATCGGCACCTATATCTGAAATGCCCATCGGCACTTATTTTTAAAATGCCTATCGGAAACTACATCTGGAATGCCTATCAGCACCTATATTTGAAATGTCTATAGGCAACCATATCTGGAATGCCTATCGGCACCTATATTTGAAATGCCTATCGGCATCTATATCTGAAATGCCTATCGACACTTATTTTTAAAATGCCAATCGGCAACTATATCTGAAATGCCTATCGGCACCTATATCTGAAATGCCTTTCGGCATTTATATCTGAAATGCCTATCGACACCTATATTTGAAATGCCTATCGATACCTATATTTTAAATGCCTATCGGCAACTATATCTGATATGCCTATCGGCACCTATATCTGAAATGCCCATCGGCACTTATTTTTAAAATGCCTATCGGAAACTACATCTGAAACGCCTATCAGCACCTATATTTGAAATGCCTATCGGCAACCATATCTTGAATGCCTATCGGCAACCATATCTGGAATGCCTATCGGCACCTATATTTGAAATGCCTATTGGCTTCTATATCTGAAGTGCCTATCGGCACCTATTTTTAAAATGCCAATCGGTAACTATATCTGAAATGCCTATCGGCACCTATATCTGAAATGCCTATCGGCACCTATTTTTGAAATGTCTATCGGAAACTACATCTGAAATGCCTATCAGCACCTATATTTGAAATGCCTATCAGGAACCACATCAGAAATGCCTATCGGCACCTATATCTGAAATGCCATTCGGCATTTATATCTGAAATGCCTATCGACACCTATATTTGAAATGCCTATCGGCACCTATATTTTAAATGCCTATCGGCAACTATATCTGATATGCCTATCGGCACCTATATCTGAAATGCCTATCGGCACCTATTTTTGAAATGCCTTTTGGAAACTACATCTAAAATGCCTATCGGCACCTATTTTTAAAATGCCAATCGGCAACTATATCTGAAATGCCTATCGGCACCTATATCTGAAATGCCTATCGGCACCTATATCTGAAATGCCTATCGGCACCTGTTTTTGAAATGCCTATCGGAAACTACATCTGAAATGCCTATTAGCACCTATATTTGAAATGCCTATCGGCAACCATATCTGAAATGCCTATCGACACCTATATTTGAAATACCTATCGGCTTCTATATCTGAAACGCCTATCGGCACCTATTTTTAAAATGCCAATCGGCAACTATATCTGAAATGCCTATCGGCACCTATATCTGAAATGCCTATCGGCACCAATTTTTGAAATGCCTATCGGAATCTACATCTTAAAATGCCTATCAGCACCTATATTTGAAATGCCTATCGGCAACCATATCTGGAATGCCTATCGGCACCTATATTTGATATGCCTATCGGCTTCTATATCTGAAATGCCTATCGGCACCTATTTTTAAAATGCCAATCGGCAACTATATCTGAAATGCCTATCGGCACCTATATCTGAAATGCCTATCGGCACCAATTTTTGAAATGCCTATCGGAAACTACATCTGAAATGCCTATCAGCACTTATATTTGAAATGCCTATCGGCAACCATATCTGAAATGCCTATCGACACCTATATTTGAAATACCTATCGGCTTCTATATCTGAAATGCCTATCGGCACCTATTTTTAAAATGCTAATCGGCAACTATATCTGAAATGCCTATCGGCACCTATATCTGAAATGCTTATCGGCACCAATTTTTGAAATGCCTATCGGAAACTACATCTGAAATGCCTATCAGCACCTATATTTGAAATGCCTATCGGCAACCATATCTGGAATGCCTATCGGCACCTATATTTGAAATGCCTATCGGCTTCTATATCTGAATTGCCTATCGACACCTATTTTTAAAATGCCTATTGGCAACTGTATCTGAAATGCCTATCGGCACCTATATCTGAAATGCCTATTGGTACCTATTTTTGAAATGCCTATCGGAAACTACATCTGAAATGCCTATCAGCACTTATATTTGAAATACCTATCGGCAACCATATCTGGAATGCCTATCGGCACCTATATCTGAAATGCCTATCGGCACCTATTTTTGAAATGCTTATCGAAAAGGACATCTGAAATGCCTATCAGCACCTATATTTGAAATGCCTATCGGCAACCACATCAGAAATGCCTATCGGCACCTATATCTGAAATGCCTTTCGGTATTTATATCTGAAATGCCTATCGACACCTATATCTGAAATGCCTATCGGCACCTATATCTGAAATGCTTATCGGCACCAATTTTTGAAATGCCTATCGGAAACTACATCTGAAATGCCTATCAGCACCTATATTTGAAATGCCTATCGGCAACCATATCTGGAATGCCTATCGGCACCTATATTTGAAATGCCTATCGGCTTCTAAATCTGAATTGCCTATCGACACCTATTTTTAAAATGCCTATTGGCAACTATATCTGAAATGCCTATCGGCACCTATATCTGAAATGCCTATTGGTACCTATTTTTGAAATGCCTATCGGAAACTACATCTGAAATGCCTATCAGCACTTATATTTGAAATACCTATCGGCAACCATATCTGGAATGCCTATCGGCACCTATATTTGAAATGCCTATCGGCTTCTATTACTGAAATGCCTATCGGCACCTATTTTTAAAATGCCAATCGGCAACTATATCTGAAATGCCTATCGGCACCTATATCTGAAATGTCTATCGGCACCTATTTTTGAAATGCCTTACGGAAACTACATCTGAAATGCCTATCTGCTCCTATATTTGAAATGCCTATCAGCAACCATATCTGAAATGCAAATAGACACCTATATTTGAAATACCTATCGGCTTCTATATCTGAAATGCCTATCGGCACCTGTTTTTAAAATGCCAATCGGCAACTATATCTCAAATGCCTATCAGCACCTATATTTGAAATGCCTATCGGCAACCACATCTGGAATGCCTATCGGCACCTATATTTGAAATGCCGATCGGCTTCTATATCTGAAATGCCTATCGGCACCTATTTTTAAAATGCCAATTGGCAACTATATCTGAAATGCCTATCGGCACCTATATCTGAAATGCCTATCGGCACCTATATCTGAAATGCCTATCGGCACCTATTTTTGAAATGCCTATCGGAAACTACATCTGAAATGCCTATCAGCACCTATATTTGAAATGCCTATCGGCAACCATATCTGGAATGCCTATCGGCACCTATATTTGAAATGCCTATCAGCTTCTATATCTGAAATGCCTATCGGCACCTATTTTTAAAATGCCAATCGGTAACTATATCTGAAATGCCTATCGGCACCTATATCTGAAATGCCTATCGGCACCAATTTTTGAAATGCCTATCGGAAACTACATCTGGAATGCCTATCAGCACCTATATTTTAAATGCCTATCGGCAAACATATCTGGAATGCCTATCGGCACCTATATTTGAAATGCCTATCGGCTTCTATATCTGAAATGCCTATCGACACTTATTTTTAAAATGCCAATCGGCAACTATATCTGAAATGCCTATCGGCACCTACATCTGAAATGCCTATCGGCACCAATTTTTGAAATGCCTATCGGAAACTACATCTGAAATGCCTATCAGCACCTATATTTGAAATGCCTATCGGCAACCATATCTGAAATGCCTATCGACACCTATATTTGAAATACCTATCGGCTTCTATATCTGAAATGCCTATCGGCACCTATTTTTAAAATGCCAATCGGCAACTGTATCTGAAGTGCCTATCGGCACCTATATCTGAAATGCCTATCGGCACCTATTTTTGAAATGCTTATCGAAAACGACATCTGAAATGCCTATCAGCACCTATATTTGAAATGCCTATCGGCAACCACATCAGAAATGCCTATCGGCACCTATATCTGAAATGCCTTTCGGTATTTATAATATCTGAAATGCCTATCGACACCTATTTTTAAAATGCCAATCGGCAACTATATCTGAAATGCCTATCGGCACCTATATCTGAAATGCCTATCGGCACCTATTTTTGACATGCCTATCGGAAACTACATCTAAAATGCCTATCGGCACCTATTTTTAAAATGCCAATCGGCAACTACATCTGAAATGCCCATCATCACCTATATTTGAAGTGCATATCGGCAACCATATCTGAAATGCCTATCGACACCTATATTTGAAATGCCTATCGGCTTCTATATCTAAAATGCCTATCGACACCTATTTTTAAAATGCCAATTGGCAACTATATCTGAAATGCCTATCGGCACCTGTTTTTAAAATGCCAATCGGCAACTATATCTGAAATGCCTATCGGCACCTATATCTGAAATGCCTATCGGCACCTATTTTTGAAATGCCTATCGGAAACTACATCTGAAATGCCTATCAGCACCTATATTTGAAATGCCTATCGGCAACCATATTTGGAATGCCTATCGGCACCTATATTTGAAATGCCTATCGGCTTCTATATCTGAAATGCCTATCGGCACCTGTTTTTAAAATGCCAATCGGCAACTATATCTGAAATGCCTATCGGCACCTATATCTGAAATGCCTATCGGCACCAATTTTTGAAATGCCTATCGGAAACTACATCTAAAACGCCTATCAGCACCTATATTTGAAATGCCTATCGGCAACCATATCTGGAATGCCTATCGGCACCTATATTTGAAATGCCTATTGGCTTCTATATCTGAAATGCCTATCGGCACCTATTTTTAAAATGCCAATCGGTAACTATATCTGAAATGCCTATCGGCACCTATATCTGAAATGCCATTCGGCATTTATATCTGAAATGCCTATCGACACCTATATTTGAAATGCCTATCGGCACCTATATTTTAAATGCCTATCGGCAACTATATCTGATATGCCTATTAGCACCTATATTTGAAATGCCTATCGGCAACCATATCTGAAATGCCTATCGACACCTATATTTGAAATACCATAGGCTTCTATATCAGAAATGCCTATCGGCACCTATTTTTAAAATGCCAATCGGCAACTATATCTGAAATGCCTATCGGCACCTATATCTGAAATGCCTATCGGCACCAATTTTTGAAATGCCTATCGGAAACTTCATCTAAAATGCCTATCAGCACCTATATTTGAAATGCCTATCGGCAACCATATCTGGAATGCCTATCGGCACCTATATTTGATATGCCTATCGGCTTCTATATCTGAAATGCCTATCGGCACCTATTTTTAAAATGCCAATCGGCAACTATATCTGAAATGCCTATCGGCACCTATATCTGAAATGCCTATCGGGACCTATTTTTGAAATGCCTATCGGAATCTACATCTGAAATGCCTATCAGCACCTATATTTGAAGTGCCTATCGGCAACCATATCTGAAATGCCTATCGACACCTATATTTGAAATACCTATCGGCTTCTATATCTGAAATGCCTATCGGCACCTATTTTAAAAATGCCAATCGGCAACTATATCTAAAATGCCTATCGGCACCTATATCTGAAATGCCTATTGGCACCAATTTTTGAAATGCCTATCGGAAACTACATCTGAAATGCTTATCAGCACCTATATTTGAAATGCCTATCGGCAACCATATCTGGAATTCCTATCGGCACGTATATTTGAAATGCCTATTGGCTTCTATATCTGAAATGCCTATCGACACCTATTTTTAAAATGCCAATTAACAACTATATCTGAAATGCCTATCGGCACCTGTTTTTAAAATGCCAATCGGAAACTATATCTGAAATGCCTATCGGCACCTATATCTGAAATGCCTATCGGCATCAATTTTTGAAATGCCTATCGGAAACTACATTTAAAATGCCTATCAGCACCTATATTTGAAATGCCTATCGGCAACCATATCTGGAATGCCTATCGGCACCTATATTTGAAATGCCTATCGGCTCTTATATCTGAAATACCTATCGGCACCTATTTTTAAAATGCCAATTGGCATCTATATCTAAAATGCCTATCAGCACCTATATCTAAAATGCCTATCGGCACCTATTTTTGAAATGCCTATCGGAAACTACATCTGAAATGCCTATCAGCACCTATATTTGAAATGCCTATCGGCAACCATATCTGGAATGCCTATCGGCACCTATATTTGAAATGCCTATCGGCTTCTATATCTGAAATGCCTATCGGCCCTTATTTTTAAAATGCCAATCGGCAACTATATCTGAAATGCCTATCGGCACCTATATCTAAAATGCCTATCGGCACCTATTTTTGAAATGCCTATCGGAAACTACATCACAAATGCCTATCAGCACCTATATTTGAAATGCCTATCGGCAACCACATCAGAAATGCCTATCGGCACCTATATCTGAAATGCCTTTCGGCATTTATATCTGAAATGCCTATCGACACCTATATTTGAAATGCCTATCGGCACCTATATTTGAAATGCCTAACGGCTTCTATATCTGAAATCCCTATCGGCACTTATTTTTAAAATGCCAATCGGCAAATATATCTGAAATGCCTATCGGCACCTATATCTGAAATGCCTATCGGCACCTATTTTTGAAATGCCTATCGAAAACTACATCTAAAATGCCTATCAGCACCAATATTTGAAATGCCTATCGGCAACCATATCTGAAATGCCTATCGACACCTATATTTGAAATACCTATCGGCTTCTATATCTAAAATGCCTATCGGCACCTATTTTTAAAATGCCTTTCGGAAACTACATCTGAAATGCCTATCTGCTCCTATATTTGAAATGCCTATCGACAACCATATCTGAAATGCCTATCGACACCTATATTTGAAATACCTATCGGCTTCTAAATCTGAAATGCCTATCGGCACCTGTTTTTAAAATGCCAATCGGCAACTATATCTGAAATGCCTATCGGCACCTATATCTGAAATGCCTATCGGCACCAATTTTTGAAATGCCTATCGGAAACTACATCTAAAACGCCTATCAGCACCTATATTTGAAATGCCTATCGGCAACCATATCTGGAATGCCTATCGGCACCTATATTTGAAATGCCTATTGGCTTCTATATCTGAAATGCCTATCGGCACCTATTTTTAAAATGCCAATCGGTAACTATATCTGAAATGCCTATCGGCACCTATATCTGAAATGCCTATCGGCACCTATTTTTGAAATGCCTATCGGAAACTACATCTGAAATGCCTATCAGCACCTATATTTGAAATGCCTATCGGCAACCACATCAGAAATGCCTATCGGCACCTATATCTGAAATGCCATTCGGCATTTATATCTGAAATGCCTATCGACACCTATATTTGAAATGCCTATCGGCATCTATATTTTAAATGCCTATCGGCAACTATATCTGATATGCCTATCGGCACCTATATCTGAAATGCCTATCGGTACCTATTTTTGAAATGCCTATCGGAAACTACATCTAAAATGCCTATCGGCACCTATTTTTAAAATGGCAATCGGCAACTATATCTTAAATGCCTATCGGCACCTATATCTGAAATGCCTATCGGCACCTATATCTGAAATGCCTATCGGCACCTGTTTTTGAAATGCCTATCGGAAACTACATCTGAAATGCCTATTAGCACCTATATTTGAAATGCCTATCGGCAACCATATCTGAAATGCCTATCGACACCTATATTTGAAATACCATAGGCTTCTATATCAGAAATGCCTATCGGCACCTATTTTTAAAATGCCAATCGGCAACTATATCTGAAATGCCTATCGGCACCTATATCTGAAATGCCTATCGGCACCAATTTTTGAAATGCCTATCGGAAACTACATCTAAAATGCCTATCAGCACCTATATTTGAAATGCCTATCGGCAACCATATCTGGAATGCCTATCGGCACCTATATTTGATATGCCTATCGGCACCAATTTTTGAAATACCTATCAGAAACTACATCTGAAATGCCTATCAGCACCTATATTTGAAATGCCTATCGGCAACCATATCTGGAATGCCTATCGGCACCTATATTTGAAATGCCTATCGGCTTCTATATCTGAAATCCCTATCGGCACCTATTTTAAAAATGCCAATCGGCAACTATATCTGAAATGCCTATCGGCACCTATATATGAAATGCCTATCGGAAACTACATCTGAAATGCCTATCAGCACCAATATTTGAAATGCCTATTGGCAACCATATCTGAAATGCCTATCGACACCTATATTTGAAATACCTATAGGCTTCTATATCTGAAATGCCTATCGGCACCTATTTTTAAAATGCCAATCGGCAACTATATCTTAAATGCTTATCGGCACCTATATCTGAAATGCCTATCGGCACCAATTTTTGAAATGCCTATCGGAAACTACATCTGAAATGCCTATCAGCACCTATATTTGAAATGCCTATCGGCAACCATATTTGGAATGCCTATCGGCACCTATATTTGAAATGCCTATTGGCTTCTATATCTGAAATGCCTATCGGCACCTATTTTTAAAATGCCAATCGGCAACTATAACTGAAATGCCTATCGGCACCTATATCTGAAATACCTATCGGCACCTATTTTTGAAATGCCTATCGGAAACTACATCTGAAATGCCTATCAGCACCTATATTTGAAATGCCTATCGGCAACCACATCAGAAATGCCTATCGGCACCTATATCTGAAATGCCTTTCGGCATTTATATCTGAAATGCCTATCGACACCTATAATTGAAATGCCTATCGGCACCTATATTTTAAATGCCTATCGGCAACTATATCTGATATGCCTATCGGCACCTATATCTGAAATGCCTATCGGCACCTATTTTTGAAATGCCTATCCAAAACTACATCTAAAATGCCTATCGGCACCTATTTTTAAAATGCCAATCGGCAATTATATCTGAAATGCCTATCGGCACCTATATCTGAAATGCCTATCGGCACCTATTTTTGAAATGCCTATCGGAAACTACATCTGAAATGCCTATCAGCACCTATATTTGAAATGCCTATCGGCAACCATATCTGGAATGCTTATCGGCACCTATATTTGAAATGCCTATCGGCTTCTATATCTGAAATGCCTATCGGCACCTACTTTTAAAATGCCAATCGGCAACTATATCTGAAATGCCTATAGGCACCTATATCTGAAATGCCTATCGGCACCTCTTTTTGAAATGCCTATCAGGAAACTACATCTGAAATGCCTATCAGCACCTATATTTGAAATGCCTATCGGCAACCATATCTGGAATGCCTATCGGCACCTATATTTGAAATGCCTATCGGCTTCTATATCTGAAATGCCTATCGGCACCTATTTTTAAAATGCCAATCGGCAACTTTATCTGAAATGCCTTTCGGCACCTATATCTGAAATGCCTATCGGCACCTATTTTTGAAATGCCTATCGAAAACTACATCTGAAATGCCTATCAGAACCTATATTTGAAATGCCTATCGGCAACCATATCTGGAATGCCTATCGGCACCTATATTTGAAATGCCTATCGGCTTCTATATCTGAAATGCCTATCGGCACCTATATCTGAAATGCCTATCGGCACCTATATTTAAAATGCCTATCGGAAACTACAGCTGAAATGCCTATTAGCACCAATATTTGAGATGCCTATCGCCAACCATAACTGAAATGCCTATCGACACCTATATTTGAAATACCTATCGGCTTCTATATCTGAAATGCCTATCGGCACATATTTTTAAAATGCCAATCGGCAACTATATCTGAAATGCCTATCGGCACCTATATCTGAAATGCCTATCGGCACCAATTTTTGAAATGCCTATCGGAAACTACATCTGAAAAGCCTATCATATAAATGCCTATCATATATTTGAAATGCCTATCGGCAACCATATCTGGAATGCCTATCGGCACCTATATTTGAAATGCCTATCGGCTTCTATATCTGAAATGCCTATCGGCACTTATTTTTAAAATGCCAATCGGCATCTATATCTAAAATGCCTATCGGCACCTATATCTGATATGCCTATCGGCACCTATTTTTGAAATGCCTATCGGAAACTACATCTGAAATGCTTATCAGCACCTATATTTGAAATGCCTATCGGCAACCACATCACAAATGCCTATCGGCACCTATATCTGAAATGCCTTTCGGCATTTATATCTGAAATGCCTATCGACAGCTATATTTGTAATGCCTATCGGCACCTATATTTTGCATGCCTATCGGCAACTATATCTGATATGCCTATCGGCACCTATATCTGAAATGCCTATCGGCACCTATTTTTGAAATGCCTATCGGAAACTACATCTAAAATGCCTATCAGCACCTATATTTGAAATGCCTATCGGCATCCATATCTGGAATGCCTATCGGCACATATATTTGAAATGCCTATCGGCTTCTATATCTAAAATGCCTATCGACACCTATTTTTAAAATGCCAATTGGCAACTATATCTGAAATGCCTATCGGCACCTGTTTTTAAAATGCCAATCGGCAACTATATCTGAAATGCCTATCGGCACCTATATCTGAAATGCCTATGGGCACCAATTTTTGAAATGCCTATCGGAAACTACATCTGAAATGCCTCTCAGCACCTATATTTGAAATGCCTATCGGCAACCATATCTGAAATGCCTATCGACACCTATATTTGAAATGCCTATCGGCTTCTATATCTAAAATGCCTATCGACACCTATTTTTAAAATGCCAATTGGCAACTATATCTGAAATGCCTATCGGCACCTGTTTTTAAAATGCCAATCGGCAACTATATCTGAAATGCCTATCGGCACCTATATCTGAAAAGCCTATCGGCACCTATTTTTGAAATGCCTATCGGAAACTACATCTGAAATGCCTATCAGCACCTATATTTGAAATGCCTATCGGCAACCATATTTGAAATGCCTATCGGCACCTATATTTGAAATGCCTATCGGCTTCTATATCTGAAATGCCTATCGGCACCTATTTTTAAAATGCCAATCGGCAACTATATCTGAAATGCCTATCGGCACCTATATCTGAAATGCCTATCGGCACCTATTTTTGAAATGCCTATCGGAAACTACATCTGAAATGCCTATCAGCACCTATATTTGAAATGCCTATCGGCAACCACATCAGAAATGCCTATCGGCACCTATATCTGAAATGCCTATCGGCATTTATATCTGAAATGCCTATCGACACCTATAATTGAAATGCCTATCGACACCTATATTTTAACTGCCTATCGGCAACTATATCTGATATGCCTATCGGCACCTATATCTGAAATGCCTATCGGCACCTATTTTTGAAATGCCTATCCAAAACTACATCTAAAATGCCTATCGGCACCTATTTTTAAAATGCCAATCGGCAACTATATCTGAAATGCCTATCGGCACCTATATCTGAAATGCCTATCGGCACCTATTTTTGAAATGCCTATCGGAAACTACATCTGAAATGCCTATCAGCACCTATATTTGAAATGCCTATCGGCAACCATATCTGAAATGCCTACCGACACCTACATTTGAAATACCTATCGGCTTCTATATCTGAAATGCCTATCGGCACCTATTTTTAAAATGCCAATCGGCAACTATATCTGAAATGCCTATCGGCACCTATATCTGAAATGCCTATCGGCACCAATTTTTGAAATGCCTATCGGAAACTACATCTGAAATACCTATCAGCACCTATATTTGAAATGCCTATCGGCAACCATATCTGGAATGCTTATCGGCACCTATATTTGAAATGCCTATCGGCTTCTATATCTGAAATGCCTATCGGCACCTACTTTTAAAATGCCAATCGGCAACTATATCTGAAATGCCTATAGGCACCTATATCTGAAATGCCTATCGGCACCTATTTTTGAAATGCCTATCAGGAAACTACATCTGAAATGCCTATCAGCACCTATATTTGAAATGCCTATCGGCAACCATATCTGGAATGCCTATCGGCACCTATATTTGAAATGCCTATCGGCTTCTATATCTGAAATGCCTATCGGCACCTATTTTTAAAATGCCAATCGGCAACTATATCTGAAATGCCTTTCGGCACCTATATCTGAAATGCCTATCGGCACCTATTTTTGAAATGCCTATCGAAAACTACATCTGAAATGCCTATCAGCACCTATATTTGAAATGCCTATCGGCAACCATATCTGGAATGCCTATCGGCACCAATATTTGAAATGCCTATCGGCTTCTATATCTAAAATGCCTATCGGCACCTATATCTGAAATGCCTATCGGCACCTATATTTAAAATGCCTATCAGGAAACTACATCTGAAATGCCTATCTGCTCCTATATTTGAAATGCCTATCGACAACCATATCTGAAATGCCTATCGACACCTATATTTGAAATACCTATCGGCTTCTAAATCTGAAATGCCTATCGGCACCTGTTTTTAAAATGCCAATCGGCAACTATATCTGAAATGCCTATCGGCACCTATATCTGAAATGCCTATCGGCACCAATTTTTGAAATGCCTATCGGAAACTACATCTAAAACGCCTATCAGCACCTATATTTGAAATGCCTATCGGCAAACATATCTGGAATGCCTATCGGTACCTATATTTGAAATGCCTATTGGCTTCTATATCTGAAATGCCTATCGGCACCTATTTTTAAAATGCCAATCGGTAACTATATCTGAAATGCCTATCGGCACCTATATCTGAAATGCCTATCGGCACCAATTTTTGAAATGCCTATCGGAAACTACATCTGAAAAGCCTATCATATAAATGCCTATCATATATTTGAAATGCCTATCGGCAACCATATCTGGAATGCCTATCGGCACCTATATTTGAAATGCCTATCGGCTTCTATATCTGAAATGCCTATCGGCACTTATTTTTAAAATGCCAATCGGCATCTATATCTAAAATGCCTATCGGCACCTATATCTGATATGCCTATCGGCACCTATTTTTGAAATGCCTATCGGAAACTACATCTGAAATGCTTATCAGCACCTATATTTGAAATGCCTATCGGCAACCACATCACAAATGCCTATCGGCACCTATATCTGAAATGCCTTTCGGCATTTATATCTGAAATGCCTATCGACAGCTATATTTGTAATGCCTATCGGCACCTATATTTTGCATGCCTATCGGCAACTATATCTGATATGCCTATCGGCACCTATATCTGAAATGCCTATCGGCACCTATTTTTGAAATGCCTATCGGAAACTACATCTAAAATGCCTATCAGCACCTATATTTGAAATGCCTATAGGCATCCATATCTGGAATGCCTATCTGCACATATATTTGAAATGCCTATCGGCTTCTATATCTAAAATGCCTATCGACACCTATTTTTAAAATGCCAATTGGCAACTATATCTGAAATGCCTATCGGCACCTGTTTTTAAAATGCCAATCGGCAACTATATCTGAAATGCCTATCGGCACCTATATCTGAAATGCCTATGGGCACCAATTTTTGAAATGCCTATCGGAAACTACATCTGAAATGCCTCTCAGCACCTATATTTGAAATGCCTATCGGCAACCATATCTGAAATGCCTATCGACACCTATATTTGAAATGCCTATCGGCTTCTATATCTAAAATGCCTATCGACACCTATTTTTAAAATGCCAATTGGCAACTATATCTGAAATGCCTATCGGCACCTGTTTTTAAAATGCCAATCGGCAACTATATCTGAAATGCCTATCGGCACCTATATCTGAAATGCCTATCGGCACCTATTTTTGAAATGCCTATCGGAAACTACATCTGAAATGCCTATCAGCACCTATATTTGAAATGCCTATCGGCAACCATATTTGAAATGCCTATCGGCACCTATATTTGAAATGCCTATCGGCTTCTATATCTGAAATGCCTATCGGCACCTATTTTTAAAATGCCAATCGGCAACTATATCTGAAATGCCTATCGGCACCTATATCTGAAATGCCTATCGGCACCTATTTTTGAAATGCCTATCGGAAACTACATCTGAAATGCCTATCAGCACCTATAATTGAAATGCCTATCGGCAACCACATCAGAAATGCCTATCGGCACCTATATCTGAAATGCCTATCGGCATTTATATCTGAAATGCCTATCGACACCTATAATTGAAATGCCTATCGGCACCTATATTTTAAATGCCTATCGGCAACTATATCTGATATGCCTATCGGCACCTATATCTGAAATGCCTATCGGCACCTATTTTTGAAATGCCTATCCAAAACTACATCTAAAATGCCTATCGGCACCTATTTTTAAAATGCCAATCGGCAACTATATCTGAAATGCCTATCGGCACCTATATCTGAAATGCCTATCGGCACCTATTTTTGAAATGCCTATCGGAAACTACATCTGAAATGCCTATCAGCACCTATATTTGAAATGCCTATCGGCAACCATATCTGAAATGCCTATCGACACCTACATTTGAAATACCTATCGGCTTCTATATCTGAAATGCCTATCGGCACCTATTTTTAAAATGCCAATCGGCAACTATATCTGAAATGCCTATCGGCACCTATATCTGAAATGCCTATCGGCACCAATTTTTGAAATGCCTATCGGAAACTACATCTGAAATACCTATCAGCACCTATATTTGAAATGCCTATCGGCAACCATATCTGGAATGCTTATCGGCACCTATATTTGAAATGCCTATCGGCTTCTATATCTGAAATGCCTATCGGCACCTACTTTTAAAATGCCAATCGGCAACTATATCTGAAATGCCTATAGGCACCTATATCTGAAATGCCTATCGGCACCTATTTTTGAAATGCCTATCAGGAAACTACATCTGAAATGCCTATCAGCACCTATATTTGAAATGCCTATCGGCAACCATATCTGGAATGCCTATCGGCACCTATATTTGAAATGCCTATCGGCTTCTATATCTGAAATGCCTATCGGCACCTATTTTTAAAAAGGCAATCGGCAACTATATCTGAAATGCCTTTCGGCACCTATATCTGAAATGCCTATCGGCACCTATTTTTGAAATGCCTATCGAAAACTACATCTGAAATGCCTATCAGCACCTATATTTGAAATGCCTATCGGCAACCATATCTGGAATGCCTATCGGCACCAATATTTGAAATGCCTATCGGCTTCTATATCTGAAATGCCTATCGGCACCTATATCTGAAATGCCTATCGGCACCTATATTTAAAATGCCTATCAGGAAACTACATCTGAAATGCCTATCTGCTCCTATATTTGAAATGCCTATCGACAACCATATCTGAAATGCCTATCGACACCTATATTTGAAATACCTATCGGCTTCTAAATCTGAAATGCCTATCGGCACCTGTTTTTAAAATGCCAATCGGCAACTATATCTGAAATGCCTATCGGCACCTATATCTGAAATGCCTATCGGCACTAATTTTTGAAATGCCTATCGGAAACTACATCTAAAACGCCTATCAGCACCTATATTTGAAATGCCTATCGGCAAACATATCTGGAATGCCTATCGGCACCTATATTTGAAATGCCTATTGGCTTCTATATCTGAAATGCCTATCGGCACCTATTTTTAAAATGCCAATCGGTAACTATATCTGAAATGCCTATCGGCACCTATATCTGAAATGCCTATCGGCACCTATTTTTGAAATGCCTATCGGAAACTACATCTGAAATGCCTATCAGCACCTATATTTGAAATGCCTATCGGCAACCACATCAGAAATGCCTATCGGCACCTATATCTGAAATGCCATTCGGCATTTATATCTGAAATGCCTATCGACACCTATATTTGAAATGCCTGTCGGCATCTATATTTTAAATGCCTATCGGCAACTATATCTGATATGCCTATCGGCACCTATATCTGAAATGCCTATCGGTACCTATTTTTGAAATGCCTATCGGAAACTACATCTAAAATGCCTATCGGCACCTATTTTTAAAATGGCAATCGGCAACTATATCTTAAATGCCTATCGGCACCTATATCTGAAATGCCTATCGGCACCTATATCTGAAATGCCTATCGGCACCTGTTTTTGAAATGCCTATCGGAAACTACATCTGAAATGCCTATTAGCACCTATATTTGAAATGCCTATCGGCAACCATATCTGAAATGCCTATCGACACCTATATTTGAAATACCATAGGCTTCTATATCAGAAATGCCTATCGGCACCTATTTTTAAAATGCCAATCGGCAACTATATCTGAAATGCCTATCGGCACCTATATCTGAAATGCCTATCGGCACCAATTTTTGAAATGCCTATCGGAAACTACATCTAAAATGCCTATCAGCACCTATATTTGAAATGCCTATCGGCAACCATATCTGGAATGCCTATCGGCACCTATATTTGATATGCCTATCGGCACCAATTTTTGAAATACCTATCAGAAACTACATCTGAAATGCCTATCAGCACCTATATTTGAAATGCCTATCGGCAACCATATCTGAAATGCCTATCGACACCTATATTTGAAATACCATAGGCTTCTATATCAGAAATGCCTATCGGCACCTATTTTTAAAATGCCAATCGGCATCTATATCTAAAATGCCTATCGGCACCTATATCTGATATGCCTATCGGCACCTATTTTTGAAATGCCTATCGGAAACTACATCTGAAATGCTTATCAGCACCTATATTTGAAATGCCTATCGGCAACCACATCACAAATGCCTATCGGCACCTATATCTGAAATGCCTTTCGGCATTTATATCTGAAATGCCTATCGACAGCTATATTTGTAATGCCTATCGGCACCTATATTTTAAATGCCTATCGGCAACTATATCTGATATGCCTATCGGCACCTATATCTGAAATGCCTATCGGCACCTATTTTTGAAATGCCTATCGGAAACTACATCTAAAATGCCTATCAGCACCTATATTTGAAATGCCTATCGGCAACCATATCTGGAATGCCTATCGGCACATATATTTGAAATGCCTATCGGCTTCTATATCTAAAATGCCTATCGACACCTATTTTTAAAATGCCAATTGGCAACTATATCTGAAATGCCTATCGGCACCTGTTTTTAAAATGCCAATCGGCAACTATATCTGAAATGCCTATCGGCACCTATATCTGAAATGCCTATGGGCACCAATTTTTGAAATGCCTATCGGAAACTACATCTGAAATGCCTCTCAGCACCTATATTTGAAATGCCTATCGGCAACCATATCTGAAATGCCTATCGACACCTATATTTGAAATGCCTATCGGCTTCTATATCTAAAATGCCTATCGACACCTATTTTTAAAATGCCAATTGGCAACTATATCTGAAATGCCTATCGGCACCTATTTTTGAAATGCCTATCGGAAACTACATCTGAAATGCCTATCAGCACCTATATTTGAAATGCCTATCGGCAACCACAGCAGAAATGCCTATCGGCACCTATATCTGAAATGCCTATCGGCATTTATATCTGAAATGCCTATCGACACCTATAATTGAAATGCCTATCGGCACCTATATTTTAAATGCCTATCGGCAACTATATCTGATATGCCTATCGGCACCTATATCTGAAATGCCTATCGGCACCTATTTTTAAAATGCCTATCCAAAACTACATCTAAAATGCCTATCGGCACCTATTTTTAAAATGCCAATCGGCAACTATATCTGAAATGCCTATCGGCACCTATATCTGAAATGCCTATCGGCACCTATTTTTGAAATGCCTATCGGAAACTACATCTGAAATGCCTATCAGCACCTATATTTGAAATGCCTATCGGCAACCATATCTGAAATGCCTATCGACACCTACATTTGAAATACCTATCGGCTTCTATATCTGAAATGCCTATCGGCACCTATTTTTAAAATGCCAATCGGCAACTATATCTGAAATGCCTATCGGCACCTATATCTGAAATGACTATCGGCACCAATTTTTGAAATGCCTATCGGAAACTACATCTGAAATACCTATCAGCACCTATATTTGAAATGCCTATCGGCAACCATATCTGGAATGCTTATCGGCACCTATATTTGAAATGCCTATCGGCTTCTATATCTGAAATGCCTATCGGCACCTACTTTTAAAAAGCCAATCGGCAACTATATCTGAAATGCCTATAGGCACCTATATCTGAAATGCCTATCGGCACCTATTTTTGAAATGCCTATCAGGAAACTACATCTGAAATGCCTATCAGCACCTATATTTGAAATGCCTATCGGCAACCATATCTGGAATGCCTATCGGCACCTATATTTGAAATGCCTTTCGGCACCTATATCTGAAATGCCTATCGGCACCTATTTTTGAAATGCCTATCGAAAACTACATCTGAAATGCCTATCAGCACCTATATTTGAAATGCCTATCGGCAACCATATCTGGAATGCCTATCGGCACCAATATTTGAAATGCCTATCGGCTTCTATATCTGAAATGCCTATCGGCACCTATATCTGAAATGCCTATCGGCACCTATATTTAAAATGCCTATCGGAAACTACAGCTGAAATGCCTATTAGCACCAATATTTGAGATGCCTATCGGCAACCATAACTGAAATGCCTATCGACACCTATATTTGAAATACCTATCGGCTTCTATATCTGAAATGCCTATCGGCACATATTTTTAAAATGCCAATCGGCAACTATACCTGAAATGCCTATCGGCACCTATATCTGAAATGCCTATCGGCACCAATTTTTGAAATGCCTATCGGAAACTACATCTGAAATGCCTATCATATAAATGCCTATCATATATTTGAAATGCCTATCGGCTTCTATATCTGAAATGCCTATCGGCACTTATTTTTAAAATGCCAATCGGCATCTATATCTAAAATGCCTATCGGCACCTATATCTGATATGCCTATCGGCACCTATATTTGAAATGCCTATCGGCAACCACATCACAAATGCCTATCGGCACCTATATCTGAAATGCCTTTCGGCCTTTATATCTGAAATGCCTATCGACAGCTATATTTGTAATGCCTATCGGCACCTATATTTTAAATGCCTATCGGCAACTATATCTGATATGCCTATCGGCACCTATATCTGAAATGCCTATCGGCACCTATTTTTGAAATGCCTATCGGAAACTACATCTAAAATGCCTATCGGCACCTATTTTTAAAATGCCAATCGGCAACTATATCTGAAATGCCTATCGGCACCTATATCTGAAATGCCTATCGGCACCTATTTTTGAAATGCCTATCGGAAACTACATCTAAAATGCCTATCAGCACCTATATTTGAAATGCCTATCGGCAACCATATCTGGAATGCCTATCGGCACATATATTTGAAATGCCTATCAGCTTCTATATTCGAAATGCCTATCGGCACCTATTTTTAAAATGCCAATCGGCAACTATATCTGAAATGCCTATCGGCACCTATATCTGAAATGCCTATGGGCA
The DNA here is from genome assembly GCA_034508555.1 of Venustoraphidia nigricollis. Taxonomy (NCBI): domain Eukaryota; kingdom Metazoa; phylum Arthropoda; class Insecta; order Raphidioptera; family Raphidiidae; genus Venustoraphidia; species Venustoraphidia nigricollis. The sequence continues at coordinate 144,126 of JAVRKA010000272.1, forward strand.
CCAATTTTTGAAATGCCTATCGGAAACTACATCTGAAATGCCTCTCAGCACCTATATTTGAAATGCCTATCGGCAACCATATCTGAAATGCCTATCGACACCTATATTTGAAATACCTATCGGCTTCTATATCTGAAATGCCTATCGGCACCTATTTTAAAAATGCCAATAGGCAACAATATCTGAAATGCCCATCGGCACCTATATCTGAAATGCCTATCGGCACCAATTTTTGAAATGCCTATCGGAAACTACATCTGAAATGCCTCTCAGCACCTATATTTGAAATGCCTATCGGCAACCATATCTGAAATGCCTATCGACACCTATATTTGAAATACCTATCGGCTTCTATATCTGAAATGCCTATCGGCACCTATTTTAAAAATGCCAATAGGCAACAATATCTGAAATGCCTATCGGCACCTATATCTATAATGCCTATCGGCACCTATTTTTGAAATGCCTATCGGAAACTACATCTAAAATGCCTATCGGCACCTATTTTTAAAATACCTTTCGGCACCTATATCTGAAATGCCTATCGTTACCTATTTTTGAAATGCCTATCGGAAACTACATCTAAAATGCCTAGCGGCACCTATTTTTAAAATGCCAATCGGCAACTATATCTGAAATGCCTATCAGCACCTATATTTGAAATGCCTATCGGCAATCATATCTGAAATGCCTATCGACACCTATATTTGAAATACCTACCAGCTTCTATATCTGAAATGCCTATCGGCACCATTTTTTGAAATGCCTATCGGAAACTATATCTGGAATGCCTATCAGCATCTATATTTGAAATGCCTATCGGCAACCAAATCTGGAATGCCTATCGGCACCTATATTTGAAATGCCTATCGGCAACTATATCTGAAATGCCTATCAGCATCTATATCTGAAATGCCTATCGGCACCAATTTTTGAAATGCCTATCGGAAACTACATCTGAAATGCCTATCAGCACCTATATTTGAAATGCCTATCGGCAACCATATCTGGAATGCCTATCGACACCTATATTTGAAATGCCTATCGGCAACCATATCTGAAATGCCTATCGGCACCTATTTTTAAAATGCCAATCGGCAACTATATCTGAAATGCCTATCGGCACCTATATCTGAAATGCCTATCGGCACCTATTTATGAAATGCCTATCGAAAACTACATCTGAAATGCCTATCAGCACCTATATTTAAAATGCCTATCGGCAACCACATCAGAAATGCCTATCGGCACCTATATCTGAAATGCCTTTCGGCATTTATATTTGAAATGCCTATCGACACCTATATTTGAAATGCCTATCGGCACCTATATTTTAAATGCCTATCGGCAACTATATCTGATATGCCTATCGGCACCTATATCTGAAATGCCTATCGGCACCTATTTTTAAATGCCTATCTTAAACTCCATCTAAAATGCCTCTCGGCACCTATTTTTAAAATGCCAATCGGCAACTATATCTGAAATGCCTATCGGCACCTATAACTGAAATGCCTATCGGCACCTATATTTGAAATGCCTATCGGCAACCATATCTGAAATGCCTATCGACACCTATATTTGAAATACCTATCGGCTTCTATATCTGAAATGCCTATCGGCACCTATTTTTAGAATGCCAATCTGCAACTATATCTGAAATGCCTATCGGCACCTATATCTATAATGCCTATCGGCACCTATTTTTGAAATGCCTATCGGAAACTACATCTAAAATGCCTATCGGCACATATTTTTAAAATGCCTATCGGCACCTATATCTGAAATGCCTATCGGTACCTATTTTTGAAATGCCTATCGGAAACTACATCTAAAATGCCTATCGGCACCTATTTTTAAAATGCCAATCGGCAACTATATCTGAAATGCCTATCAGCACCTATATTTGAAATGCCTATCGGCAATCATATCTGAAATGCCTATCGACACCTATATTTGAAATACCTACCAGCTTCTATATCTGAAATGCCTATCGGCACCTATTTTTAAAATGCCAATCGGCAACTATATCTGAAATGCTTATCGGCACCTATATCTGAAATGCCTATCGGCACCATTTTTTGAAATGCCTATCGGAAACTATATCTGGAATGCCTATCAGCATCTATATTTGAAATGCCTATTGGCAAACATATCTGGAATGCCTATCGGCACCTATATTTGAAATGCCTATCGGCTTCTATATCTGAATTGCCTATCGACACCTATTTTTAAAATGCCTATCGGCAACTATATCTGAAATGCCTATCAGCACCTATATCTGAAATGCCTATCGGCACCCATTTTTGAAATGCCTATCGGAAACTACATCTGAAATGCCTATCAGCACCTATATTTGAAATGCCTATCGGCAACCATATCTGGAATGCCTATCGGCACCTATATTTGAAATGCCTATTGGCAGCCATATCTGAAATGCCTATCGGCACCTATTTTTAAAATGCCAATCGGCAACTATATCTGAAATGCCTATCGGCACCTATATCTGAAATGCCTATCGGCACCTATTTTTGAAATGCCTATCGAAAATTACATCTGAAATGCCTATCAGCACCTATATTTAAAATGCCTATCGGCAACCACATCAGAAATGCCTATCGGCACCTATATCTGAAATGCCTTTCGGCATTTATATTTGAAATGCCTATCGACACCTATATTTGAAATGCCTATCGGCACCTATATTTTAAATGCCTATCGGCAACTATATCTGATATGCCTATCGGCACCTATATCTGAAATGCCTATCGGCACCTATTTTTGAAATGCCTATCTTAAACTACATCTAAAATGCCTATCGGCACCTATTTTTAAAATGCCAATCGGCAACTATATCTGAAATGCCTATCGGCACCTATAACTGAAATGCCTATCGGCACCTATATTTGAAATGCCTATCGGCACCTATATTTGAAATGCCTATCGGCAACCATATCTGAAATGCCTATCGACACCTATATTTGAAATACCTATCGGCTTCTATATCTGAAATGCCTATCGGCACCTATTTTTAAAATGCCAATCGGCAACTATATCTGAAATCCCTATCGGCACCTATATCTGAAATGCTTATCGGCACCAATTTTTGAAATGCCTATCGGAAACTACATCTGAAATGCCTATCAGCACCTATATTTGAAATGCCTATCGGCAACCATATCTGAAATGCCTTTCGGCACCTATATTTGAAATGCCTATCGGCTTCTATATTTGAAATGCCTATCGACACCTATTTTTAAAATGCCAATTGGCAACTATATCTGAAATGCCTATCGGCACCTATATCTGAAATGCCTATCGGTACCTATTTTTGAAATGCCTATCGGAAACTACATCTGAAATGCCTATCAACACTTATATTTGAAATGCCTGTCGGCAACAATATCTGGAATGCCTATCGGCACCTATATTTGAAATGCCTATCGGCTTCTATATCTGAAATGCCTATCGGCACCTATTTTTAAAATGTTAATCGGCAACTATATCTGAAATGCCTATCGGCACCTATATCTGAAATGCCTATCGGCACCTATTTTTGAAATGCCTATCTTAAACTACATCTAAAATGCCTATCGGCACCTATTTTTAAAATGCCAATCGGCAACTATATCTGAAATGCCTATCGGCACCTATAACTGAAATGCCTATCGGCACCTATATTTGAAATGCCTATCGGCAACCATATCTGAAATGCCTATCGACACCTATATTTGAAAAACCTATCGGCTTCTATATCTGAAATGCCTATCGGCACCTATTTTTGAAATGCCAATCGGCAACTATATCTGAAATCCCTATCGGCACCTATATCTGAAATGCCTTTTGGCATTTATATTTGAAATGCCTATCGACACCTATATTTGAAATGCCTATCGGCACCTATATTTTAAATGCCTATCGGCAACTATATCTGATATGCCTATCGGCACCTATATCTGAAATGCCTATCGGCACCTATTTTTGAAATGCCTATCTTAAACTACATCTAAAATGCCTATCGGCACCTATTTTTAAAATGCCAATCGGCAACTATATCTGAAATGCCTATCGGCACCTATAACTGAAATGCCTATCGGCACCTATATTTGAAATGCCTATCGGCAACCATATCTGAAATGCCTATCGACACCTATATTTGAAAAACCTATCGGCTTCTATATCTGAAATGCCTATCGGCACCTATTTTTAAAATGCCAATCGGCAACTATATCTGAAATCCCTATCGGCACCTATATCTGAAATGCCTATCGGCATCAATTTTTGAAATGCCTATCGGAAACTACATCTGAAATGCCTATCAGCACCTATATTTGAAATGTCTATCGGCAACCATATCTGAAATGCCTTTCGGCACCTATATTTGAAATGCCTATCGGCTTCTATATTTGAAATGCCTATCGACACCTATTTTTAAAATGCCAATTGGAAACTATATCTGAAATGCCTATCGGCACCTATATCTGAAATGCCTATCGGTACCTATTTTTGAAATGCCTATCGGAAACTACATCTAAAATGCCTATCAGCACCTTTTTTTTAAATGCCAATCGGCAACTATATCTGAAGAGCCTATCGGCACCTATATCTATAATGCCTATCGGCACCTATTTTTGAAATGCCTATCGGAAACTACATCTAAAATGCCTATCGGCACCTATTTTAAAAATACCTATCGGCACCTATATCTGAAATGCCTATCGGTACCTATTTTTGAAATGCCTATCGGAAACTACATCTAAAATGCCTTTCGGCACCTATTTTTAAAATGCCAATCGGCAACTATATCTGAAATGCCTATCAGCACCTATATTTGAAATGCCTATCGGCAATCATATCTGAAATGCCTATCGACACCTATATTTGAAATACCTACCAGCTTCTATATCTGAAATGCCTATCGGCACCTATTTTTAAAATGCCAATCGGCAACTATATCTGAAATGCTTATCGGCACCTATATCTCAAATGCCTATCGGCACCATTTTTTGAAATGCCTATCGGAAACTATATCTGGAATGCCTATCAGCATCTATATTTGAAATGCCTATCGGCAACCATATCTGGAATGCCTATCGGCACCTATATTTAAAATGCCTATCGGCTTCTATATCTGAAATGCCTATCGGCACCTATTTTTAAAATGCCAATCGGCAACTATATCTGAAATGCCTATCGGCACCTATATCTGAAATGCCTATCGGCACCTATTCTTAAATGCCTATCGAAAACTACATCTGAAATGCCTATCAGCACCTATATTTAAAATGCCTATCGGCACCCACATCAGAAATGCCTATCGGCACCTATATCTGAAATGCCTTTCGACATATATATTTGAAATGCCTATCGACACCTATATTTGAAATGCCTATCGGCACCTATATTTTAAATGCCTATCGGCAACTATATCTGATATGCCTATCGGCACCTATATCTGAAATGCCTATCGGCACCTATTTTTGAAATGCCTATCTTAAACTACATCTAAAATGCCTATCGGCACCTATTTTTAAAATGCCAATCGGCAGCTATATCTGAAATGCCTGTCGGCACCTATAACTGAAATGCCTATCGGCACCTTATATTTGAAATGCCTATCGGCAACCATATCTGAAATGCCTATCGACACCTATTTTTAAAATGCCAATCGGCAACTATATCTGTAATGCCTATCGGCACCTATATCTGAAATGCCTATCGGCACCTATTTTTGAAATGCCTATCGGAAACTACATCTGCAATGCCTATCAGCACCAATATTTGAAATGCCTATCGGCAACCATATCTGAAATGCCTATCGACACCTATATTTGAAATACCTATCGGCTTCTATATCTGAAAAGCCTATCTGCACCTATTTTTAAAATGCCAATCACCAACTATATCTGAAATGTCTATCGGCACCTATATCTGAAATGCCTATCGGCATTAATTTTTGAAATGCCTATCGGAAACTACATCTGAAATGCCTATCAGCACCTATATTTGAAATGCCTATCGGCAACCATATCTGGAATGCCTATCGGCACCTATATTTGAAATGCCTATCGGCTTCTATATCTGAAATGCCTATCGGCACCTATTTTTAAAATGCCAATCGGCAACTATATCTGAAATGCCTATCGGCACCTATACCTGAAATGCTTATCGTCACCTATTTTTGAAATGCCTATCGAAAACTACATCTGAAATGCCTATCAGCACCTATATTTGAAACGCCTATCGGCAACCACATCAGAAATGCCTATCGGCACCTATATCTGAAATGCCTTTCGGCATTTATATCTGAAATGCCTATCGACACCTATATTTGAAATGCCTATCGGCACCTATATCTGAAATACCTATCGGCACCTATTTTTGAAATGCCTGTCGGAAACTACATCTAAAATGCCTATCGGCACCTATTTTTAAAATGCCAATCGGCAACTATATCTGAAATGCCTATCGGCACCTATATCTGAAATGGCTATCGGCACATATATTTGAAATGCCTATCGGCAACCATATCTGAAATGCCTATCGACACCCATATTTGAAATACCTATCGGCTTCTATATCTGAAATGCCTATCGGCACCTATTTTTAAAATGCCAATCGGCAACTATATCTGAAATGCCTATCGGCACCTATATCTGAAATGCTTATCGGCACCAATTTTTGAAATGCCTATCGGAAACTACATCTGAAATGCCTATCAGCACCTATATTTGAAATGCCTATCGGCAACCATATCTGGAATGCCTATCGGCACCTATATTTGAAATGCCTATCGGCTTCTATATTTGAATTGCCTATCGACACCTATTTTTAAAACGCCTATTGGCAACTATATCTGAAATTCCTATCGGCACCTATATCTGAAATGCCTATTGGTACCTATTTTTGAAATGCCTATCGGAAACTACATCTGAAATGCCTATCAGCACTTATATTTGAAAAACCTATCGGCAACCATATCTGGAATGCCTATCGGCACCTATATTTGAAATGCCTATCGGCTTCTATAACTGAAATGCCTATCGGCACCTATTTTTAAAATGCCAATCGGCAACTATATCTGAAATGCCTATCGGCACCTATATCTGAAATGTCTATCGGCACCTATTTTTGAAATGCCTTACGGAAACTACATCTGAAATGCCTCTCTGCTCCTATATTTGAAATGCCTATCAGCAACCATATCTGAAATGCCAATCGGCACCTATATTTGAAATACCTATCGGCTTCTATATCTGAAATGCCTATCGGCACCTGTTTTTAAAATGCCAATCGGCAACTATATCTAAAATGCCTATCAGCACCTATATTTGAAATGCCTATCGGCAACCATATCTGGAATGCCTATCGGCACCTATATTTGAAATGCCTATCGGCTTCTATATCTGAAATGCCTATCGGCACCTATTTTTAAAATGCCAATTGGCAACTATATCTGAAATGCCTATCGGCACCTATATCTGAAATGCCTATCGGCACCTATTATTGAAATGCCTATCGGAAACTACATCTGAAATGCCTATCAGCACCTATATTTGAAATGCCTATCGGCAACCATATCTGGAATGCCTATCGGCACCTATATTTGAAATGCCTATCAGCTTCTATATCTGAAATGCCTATCGGCACCTATTTTTAAAATGCCAATCGGTAACTATATCTGAAATGCCTATCGGCACCTATATCTGAAATGCCTATCGGCACCAATTTTTGAAATGCCTATCGGAAACTACATCTGGAATGCCTATCAGCACCTATATTTGAAATGCCTATCGGCAAACATATCTGGAATGCCTATCGGCACCTATATTTGAAATGCCTATCGGCTTCTATATCTGAAATGCCTATCGACACTTATTTTTAAAATGCCAATCGGCAACTATATCTGAAATGCCTATCGGCACCTATATCTGAAATGCCTATCGGCACCTATATCTGAAATGCCTATCGGCACTAATTTTTGAAATGCCTATCGGAAACTACATCTGAAATGCCTATCAGCACCTATATTTGAAATGCCTATCGGCAACCATATCTGAAATGCCTATCGACACCTATATTTGAAATACCTATCGGCTTCTATATCTGAAATGCCTATCGGCACCTATTTTTAAAATGCCAATCGGCAACTATATCTGAAGTGTCTATCGGCACCTATATCTGAAATGCCTATCGGCACCTATTTTTGAAATGCTTATCGAAAACGACATCTGAAATGCCTATCAGCACCTATATTTGAAATGCCTATCGGCAACCACATCAGAAATGCCTATCGGCACCTATATCTGAAATGCCTTTCGGTATTTATATCTGAAATGCCTATCGACACCTATATTTGAAATGCCTATCGGCACCTATATTTTAAATGCCTATCGGCAACTATATCTGATATGCCTATCGGCACCTATATCTGAAATGCCTATCGGCACCTATTTTTGAAATGCCTATCGGAAACTACATCTAAAATGCCTATCGGCACCTATTTTTAAAATGCCAATCGGCAACTATATCTAAAATGCCTATCGGCACCTATTTTTAAAATGCCAATCGGCAACTATATCTGAAATGCCTATCGGCACCTATATCTGAAATGCCTATCGGAACCTATTTTTAAAATGCCAATCGGCAACTATATCTGAAATGCCTATCGGCACCTATATCTGAAATGCCTATCGGAACCTATTTTTGAAATGCCTATCGGAAACTACATCTGAAATGCCTATCATCAAATATATTTGAAGTGCATATCGGCAACCATATCTGAAATGCCTATCGACACCTATATTTGAAATGCCTATCGGCTTCTATATCTGAAATGCCTATCGACACCTATTTTTAAAATGCCAATTGGCAACTATATCTGAAATGCCTATCGGCACCTGTTTTTAAAATGCCAATCGGCAACTATATCTGAAATGCCTATCGGCACCTATATCTGAAATGCCTATCGGCACCTATTTTTGAAATGCCTATCGGAAACTACATCTGAAATGCCTATCAGCACCTATATTTGAAATGCCTATCGGCAACCATATTTGGAATGCCTATCGGCACCTATATTTGAAATGCCTATCGGCTTCTATATCTGAAATGCCTATCGGCACCTATTTTTAAAATGCCAATCGGCAACTATATCTGAAATGCCTATCGGCACCTATATCTGAAATGCCTATCGGCAACCATATTTGGAATGCCTATCGGCACCTATATTTGAAATGCCTATCGGCTTCTATATCTGAAATGCCTATCGGCACCTATTTTTAAAATGCCAATCGGCAACTATATCTGAAATGCCTATCGACACCTATTTTTAAAATGCCAATTGGCAACTATATCTGAAATGCCTATCGGCACCTGTTTTTAAAATGCCAATCGGCAACTATATCTGAAATGCCTATCGGCATCTATATCTGAAATGCCTATCGACATTTATTTTTAAAATGCCAATCGGCAACTATATCTGAAATGCCTATCGGCACCTATATCTGAAATGCCTATCGGCACTTATTTTTGAAATGCCTATCGGAAACTACATCTAAAATGCCTATCAGCACCTATATTTGAAATGCCTATCGGCAACCATATCTGAAATGCCTATCGACACCTATATTTAAAATACCTATCGGCTTCTATATCTGAAATGCCTATCGGCACCTATTTTTTAAATGCCAATCGGCAACTATATCTGAAGTGCCTATCGGCACCTATATCTGGAATGCCTATCGGCACCTATTTTTGAAATGTTTATCGAAAACTACATCTGAAATGCCTATCAGCACCTATATTTGAAATGCCTATCGGCAACCACATCAGAAATGCCTATCGGCACCTATATCTGAAATGCCTTTCGGCATTTATATCTGAAATGCCTATCGACACCTATATTTGAAATGCCTATCGGCACCTATATTTTAAATGCCTATCGGCAACTATATCTGATATGCCTATCGGCACCTATATCTGAAATGCCTATCGGCATCTATTTTTAATATGCCTATCGGAAACTACATCTAAAATGCCTGTCGGCACTGTTGGTTGCACCAACCTTAATTGTGTAGTGGACTGTATTTTTGATTGAAACTTGACATGTTACTCACTAATTTAAATTTATTTTCACATAAACCTGTTACAAAAGTAAGCACATAATACTCGTTCTTACGGCATGACGCCATTACCCCTTTTTTCGTACATATATATCTCACGTGACCCTTTCTTCGCAGTTGTACCACACACTCAAATTATAGGTTTGTTCTGTGTGTACATAATGGGTTTGTTCTGCGTAAACGCCGTAACATCTTGGCCCGCCTTGAAAGGTACTTTCAAAATAAAAAGATACAAATTGAAATTTTAACTTAAACATTTGTAATCGGCAAATAGTAATAGAAATAGATAACTCAATTGTCTGTCAGTGGCAGCACACAAATCTTCGATACGGCCCTCTTAATATTGCCAGAAGTCGTGTTTACACTAACGACTCGGATGATTCCGTCGCTGCCCGGATGTAACTCCACTATGCGCCCAAGGCGCCACCGAAGGGGAGGCTGATCATCCTCCTTGATGATGACTAGCGTGCCCTTCGTTAGCAACGCTGATGACTGTTGCTTCCATTTTGACCGTGATTGGAGTTCGGAGACGTATTCCTTGCTCCAACGTGCCCAAAAATGTTGTACCAGCTGTTGCAAGTACTTGAATCTTGATAGTCGCGTTGTTGGAATGTCAATTAAACTTGGCTCGGGTAGAGCTGTGAGTGTTCTTCCAATGAGGAAGTGTGAAGGCGTTAAAGGATCGAAATCATTACTGTCTGCCGACAAAGGACTTAAGGGTCTGGAATTGAGGATGGCTTCGATTTGAGTCAATACTGTACTTAAGTCATCATAGGAAAGGTGTGATTCACCAATCACTCTTTTTAAGTGGTATTTGGTACTCTTAACGCCAGCTTTCCAGAGCCCGCCAAAGTTTGGAGCCCTGGGTGGGATAAAATGCCACGAAATATTGTCCTTTGACAATTCGTCTGTTACATTGGGTGACTTGACGAGTCGTGCAAGTTCCTTTAACTTAGAATTTGCGCCAACAAAGTTGGTGCCATTGTCTGAAAAGAGATGGCATGGTTTGCCTCTCCTGGCCGTGAATCTTTTTAATGTCGCTAAAAAGGCTTCGGTTGTCAGATCTGTGACCAGCTCGAGATGCACTGCCTTAGTTGCCATGCAAATGAATAGACATATGTAAGCATTGATTAATTTCGCGCCACGAAGCCTTCGATCTTTGATTAGGATCGGGCCTGCATAATCGACACCTGTATTGTAAAAAGGTGTATGCTGGTGTATCCGCGAGGGCGGCAAATTACCCATTTGATAGGTTACACTTGTAGGGTTTACCTTGAAGCATTTTGTGCATCGTCGCACGATGCTACGTGAAACATTGCGACCTGAGATTGGCCAGTATTGTTCCCGTATGGACGCTAGTAATTGTTGAGGACCACAATGCATTAATCTTATGTGTTCGTCCGTTAATATCATTTTGGTCAGCGTGTGTTTGGGGTGCAAAATTAATGGATGCCTTTTCTCGTAATCATACAGTGATTGTTGGATTCGACCCCCAACTCTAAGTAGTTGTAGATCGTCTATAAATGGATTTAGAGACAGTAAAGTACTCTTATTGTTTACACACTTATGTTTTGATAAGCTGTCGTAATCTTGAGGGAATGATTGTTGTTGTGATAATCGAACTAATAGTCTTAGGGAGCTATGTAATTCTGACACTGTCAGTGGACCTGTTTGTTTGTTAGGTCTGGCCACTTGACAATTAGACACAAATCTACAACAATACGCGACGACTCGTTTCAATTTTGTTAGTGACGAATATCTGACGAAAATATCGAAATTATCGTTCGTCAATGCTATTGCAGATAACGAAATTGTACGTTGCTCTGGTAAATTATTATTACTATCAAATTCTATCGATTGCCCTACGTCCGATTCCGAATTGTGTTTTGAGAACCACTGAGGTCCCTTCCACCACAACTGTGAGTTTAGTAATTGTTCTACACTAATTCCGCGCGACACTAAGTCAGCCGGGTTATCGCCAGAACTGACATGATGCCAATTCTCCACGTTTGTGATTGATTGTATTTGACTTACACGATTGGCAACGAACGTTTTCCACCGTTTGGGCGTGCCCCGTATCCAGTTTAGCACTATTGTGGAATCGCTCCAAAAATAGTATTCATCGAATTTTATGTCAATAGAATCGCGTACCTTATGCACCAGATCCGATAGTAGTAATGCACCGCATAATTCTAGTCGAGGCAAACTTAACTGCTTGAGGGGTGCTACCCTAGACCTTGCACATAAGATGTTTGACACGTATGATCCAGGTGGATTTTGATATCTTATAAATATGCATGCACCGTATGCCTTTTCCGATGCGTCGGAAAACCCATGCATTTCTATTCGCACTGAGATGGACGGAAATATGTGTCGAGGTATACTGAGTTCATTTAACAAATGTAGGTTGTTCTCAAACGTTACCCATTTATTGTAGATATCGGGGGATATATTGTCATCCCAATTTAAGTTTGATTGCCACAACGATTGAATAATCAATTTTGCCACAACAATGATAGGACCCAGCAAACCCAACGGATCAAATAACTGTGCGATGCTTGAAAGTATTGTGCGTTTTGTTACGTTTAGAGGTTTCTGAAGATTAATAGAATATTGTATGCTATCAAGCCCCGCATTCCATTGAACGCCTAACGTTTTATTGGATTGTTCACCTATGTACAAAATATTGGCTTCTAGATCGTTATTGACCTTAAATTGATCGTATAATTCTTGCTTGTTTGTTAACCATTTACGCAATACAAAACCGCCACCTTGTAATATGTCGGTTATATTCCTCTGTATTTGCACCAGTTCGTCAACTGAGTCCGAACCTGTTAACAAGTCATCGACATAAAAGTCGTTCTTTATTATTGTACTGATTAGTGGGTTTTTTGTTTTGTTATCGAGGGCTAACTGATATAGACACCTGGTAGCTAAGAATGGCGCTGAGGCCGTTCCATACGTCACAGTGTTCAATTCGTAACACTGTAGATCGTCTTGCGAATTTGCCCGCCATAATATTTTTTGTAAACATCGCTGTTCTGGTGCTACTAATATTTGCCTATACATTTTAGAAATGTCAGCTGTAATCGCGTATTTATGTCGTCTAAATCTGAGAATAATAGAAAATAGTTCATTCTGTATGGTTGGACCACTATATTGTACATCGTTTAATGATACGCCACTGTCAGTTTTTGCCGACGCATCAAAAACTACACGAACCCTTGTTGTGATGCTAGACTCTTTCACTACCGCATGATGTGGCAGATAATAACTATATTGTTTCCTGAGTTGGTTTCATTTACCTTAGACATATGTCCCAACCTTTCATAATCGGTCATAAACGTAACATATTCCATTTTTAGGATTGGATTGCTTTTTAGTCGCCTTTCTAACGAGTAGAATCGGTTTTGAGCCATTTGTTTAGACTCGCCTAATTTGTTAACGTTTTCATTTAATGGCATTGAAACCGTGAAACGCCCTGTCTTGTCGCGCCTAACATTTTCGACGAAATGTGACTCGCAAAATTTATCAGAAATTGAACGGTTTTCGGGTTCTAAACACTCCTCGATTTTCCAGAATTTGGTTAGCTGGTCGTTAAGGGAGTTGTTCACTTGCGTGGTGAAACAACTGATTGATTCCCATACTGAATTGCATTGTAAATTGCCCGCGACCAACCAACCTAGCTTTGTTTTTTGCAGGATCGGCTTGCCCTTACCTAAAGGTTTTTGGTCCTGACACAGCAGTTCCCAAAATGTGCTACCCCCTATTAGGATATCTATCGGTCCTGTTGTGTGGAAGGTGGGGTCAGCTAGTTTTAACCCCTCTTCGATTTTTAGGTTTCGAGCGTCAAATGTGGAATTTGGTATGTTGTCTATGATTTTCGTTAAAACAAGACAGTTTATGAATTTATTGAACTCATCGTGAATAGACGCAATTTTAACTTGTGCCCTGTGATTTACATTTCCTAATACTTCACCTACGCCCTTGATGGCGCAGTCGTATTTTATTTTTTGTAACCCCAGCTGATCGCAAAGTTTGGCTGTTATGAAACTGCTTTGTGAGCCGCTGTCTAGTAGCGCTCTCACTCTGTGACTATTGCCATGTTTGTCATTCACTCTTATTGTAGCAGTGGACAACAAAATTTGAGTCTGGTTGAGATTATTAATTGTTGAATGGGCAGTAACTACCTGAGTCGCGGTTCCTACATTCTCTGCTTGATCGATATGTAACAAGGTATTGTGTTGTTTATCGCACCTTCTGCAGTGTGAACGCGTGCAATCACGAGCAATATGACCCGGTTTTAAACAATTGTTGCACAATTTTAATTTTTTTATTTCTTGTAAGCGGGAACTTATTGGCAATTTCAGAAATGATTCGCACCTGTAAATCAAGTGGGATTGATTACATAAATAACATTTTAAAGTTTTGTCGGTTGTAACTAATGACGTGTTAGATCTTTTGTTTTTATTGTTCGCGATAGAATTGATTTCATTTTTGCTGTATTCTAGATTTTCTAGTAACGCGCATTTATTTTTAAGAAATTTATTGATATCTTCCATTGTCGGAAGTTCGCCTTCGGTTTTGTACCCCTCCCAATCGCGACGGGTAACTGGATCTAATTTGGAAACTATGATGTAAACCAATAGTGTATCCCATTCATCGACCGCTTGACCTAATGATCTTAACGCACGCAAATTTTTTGTAATTGTTTCAAAGAGCCCACGCAACTCAATGTGCGATTCATTGTCTATTGTTGATATCGAAAATATAGCCTTAACATGGTTATGAACTATTAATCTTTTATTTTCATATCGATCTTGCAATAATTGCCATGCAATAGGGTAATTTGCAGCTGTTACCTCTAATGATTTTATTACGTCTGAAGCACGATCTTCTAAAGACGATTTTAAGTAATAGAATTTTTGAATTGTACTTAATGATTGATTATTGTGTATCAATGCGCTATATGCATCCCTGAACTCGAGCCACTGATCATATAAGCCTTGAAAATTGGGTAGTTTAATTGTTGGTAATTTAATCGATTGCATATTGTATTGAACATTGTTGCCATTTTCACTGTGAATTGAAATATTGTCGATGCTATTATTGCTAGTATTGATATTGAATTGTGGTTCTCGTACAAAATGGTCAATAGTTACACGTATTTCACTAATTATGCTGAAATACGCTGTTTCAAATGTTTCGCGCTCGCACGATTCATCAATTGTTTCATTGTTGCTTAATTGTAACAATTCTATCTGAGACTGAATATCGTTAAATTCATCCCAGAGAGAATCGATTTTCGTCAATGGCACTTGTAATTGACTTATAATTGTTTCATTGATTTGATCTGGATCAATATTATTGAAATAGTTTCTTAATCGTGTGACTTTAGCTTTCGCCTGACCGCGTTTTAGCCTTAAATTTGATAATTCGGACATTGTAATTGTACAGTATTGACTCACTTGAATAACAGGAATTGTATGGAAATAGAATGAAATATTGTACTCACAGGTAAATGGATGTCCTGCCTTGTGTCATTTGTCGACTTGCTTTTCCTGATTCAATCCGGGCGATTGGACCAAATGTTGGTTGCACCAACCTTAATTGAGTAGTGGACTGTATTTTTGATTGAAACTTGACATGTTACTCACTAATTTAAATTTATTTTCACATAAACCTGTTACAAAAGTAAGCACATAATACTCGTTCTTACGGCATGACGCCATTACATTTTTTTCTTTACATATATATCTCACGTGACCCTTTCTTGGCAGTTGTACCACACACTCAAATTATAGGTTTGTTCTGTGTGAACATAATGGGTTTGTTCTGCGTAAACGCCGTAACAGGCACCTATTTTTAAAATGCCAATCGGCAACTATATCTGAAATGCCTATCGGCACCTATATCTGAAATGCCTATCGGGACCTATTTTTGAAATGCCTATCGGAAACTACATCTGAAATGCCTATCAGCACCTATATTTGAAGTGCCTATCGGCAACCATATCTGAAATGCCTATCGACACCTATATTTGAAATACCTATCGGCTTCTATATCTGAAATGCCTATCGGCACCTATTTTTAAAATGCCAATCGGCTACTATATCTAAAATGCCTATCGGCACCTATATCTGAAATGCCTATTGGCACCAATTTTTGAAATGCCTATCGGAAACTACATCTGAAATGCCTATCAGCACCTATATTTGAAATGCCTATCGGCACCTATATTTTAAATGCCTATCGGCAACTATATCTTTTATGCCTATCGGCACCTATATCTGAAATGCCTATCGGCACCTATTTTTGAAATGCCTATCGGAAACTACATCTAAAATGCCTATCGGCACCTATTTTTAAAATGCCAATCGGCAACTATATCTGAAATGCCTATCGGCACCTATATCTGAAATGCCTATCGGGACCTATTTTTGAAATGCCTATCGGAAACTACATCTTAAATGCCTATCAGCACCTATATTTGAAGTGCATATCGGCAACCATATCTGAAATGCCTATCGACACCTATATTTGAAATACCTATCGGCTTCTATATCTGAAATGCCTATCGGCACCTATTTTTAAAATGCCAATCGGACATTATATCTAAAATGTCTATCGGCACCTATGTCTGAAATGCCTATTGGCACCAATTTTTGAAATGCCTATCGGAAACTACATCTGAAATGCCTATCAGCACCTATATTTGAAATGCCTATCGGCAACCATATCTGGAATGCCTATCGGCACGTATATTTGAAATGCCTATTGGCTTCTATATTTGAAATGCCTATCGACACCTATTTTTAAAATGCCAATTGGCAACTATATCTGAAATGCCTATCGGCACCTGTTTTTAAAATGCCAATCGGCAACTATATCTGAAATGCCTATCGGCACCTATATCTGAAATGCCTATCGGCATCAATTTTTGAAATGCCTATCGGAAACTACATTTAAAATGCCTATCAGCACCTATATTTAAAATGCCTATCGGCAACCATATCTGGAATGCCTATCGGCACCTATATTTGAAATGCCTATCGGCTCTTATATCTGAAATACCTATCGGCACCTATTTTTAAAATGCCAATTGGCATCTATATCTGAAATGCCTATCGGCACCTATATCTAAAATGCCTATCGGCACCTATTTTTGAAATGCCTATCGGAAACTACATCTGAAATGCCTATCAGCACCTATATTTGAAATGCCTATCGGCAACCATATCTGGAATGCCTATCGGCACCTATATTTGAAATGCCTATCGGCTTCTATATCTGAAACGCCTATCGGCACCTATTTTTAAAATGCCAATCGGCAACTATATCTGAAATGCCTATCGGCACCTATATCTAAAATGCCTATCGGCACCTATTTTTGAAATGCCTATCGGAAACTACATCACAAATGCCTATCAGCACCTATATTTGAAATGCCTATCGGCAACCACATCAGAAATGCCTATCGGCACCTATATCTGAAATGCCTTTCGGCATTTATATCTGAAATGCCTATCGACACCTATATTTGAAATGCCTATCGGCACCTATATTTGAAATGCCTATCGGCTTCTATATCTGAAATCCCTATCGGCACCTATTGTTAAAATGCCAATCGGCAAATATATCTGAAATGCCTATCGGCACCTATATCTGAAATGCCTATCGGCACCTATTTTTGAAATGCCTATCGGAAACTACATCTGAAATGCCTATCAGCACCAATATTTGAAATGCCTATCGGCAACCATATTTGAAATGCCTATCGACACCTATATTTGAAACACCTATCAGCTTCTATATCTGAAATGCCTATCGGCACCTATTTTTAAAATGCCTTTCGGAAACTACATCTGAAATGCCTATCTGCTCCTATATTTGAAATGCCTATCGACAACCATATCTGAAATGCCTATCGACACCTATATTTGAAATACCTATCGGCTTCTAAATCTGAAATGCCTATCGGCACCTGTTTTTAAAATGCCAATCGGCAACTATATCTGAAATGCCTATCGGCACCTATATCTGAAATGCCTATCGGCACCTATATCTGAAATGCCTATCGGCACCAATTTTTGAAATGCCTATCGGAAACTACATCTGAAACGCCTATCAGCACCTATATTTGAAATGCCTATCGGCAACCATATCTGGAATGCCTATCGGCACTTATATTTGAAATGCCTATTGGCTTCTATATCTGAAATGCCTATCGGCACCTATTTTTAAAATGCCAATCGGTAACTATATCTGAAATGCCTATCGGCACCTATATCTGAAATGCCTATCGGCACCTATTTTTGAAATGCCTATCGGAAACTACATCAGAAATGCCTATCGGCACCTATATCTGAAATGCCATTCGGCATTTATATCTGAAATGCCATTCGGCATTTATATCTGAAATGCCTATCGACACCTATATTTGAAATGCCTATCGGCACCTATATTTTAAATGCCTATCGGCAACTATATCTGATATGCCTATCGGCACCTATATCTGAAATGCCTATCGGCACCTATTTTTGAAATGCCTATCGGAAACTACATCTGAAATGCCTTTCAGCACTTATATTTGAAATGCCACTCGGCAACCATATCTGGAATGCCTATCGGCACCTACATTTGAAATGCCTATCGGCTTCTATATCTGAAATGCCTATCGGCACCTATTTTAAAAATGCCAATCGGCAACTATATCTGAAATGCCTATCGGCACATATATCTGAAATGCCTATCGGCACCTATTTTTGGAATGCCTTTCGGAAACTACATCTGAAATGCCTATCTGCTCCTATATTTGAAATGCCTATCGGCAACCATATCTGAAATGCCTATCGCCACCTATATTTGAAATACCTATCGGCCTCTATATCTGAAATACCTATCGGCACCTGTTTTTAAAATGCCAATCGGCAACTATATCTGAAATGCCTATCAGCACCTACATTTGAAATGCCTATCATCAACCATATCTGGAATGTCTATCGGCACCTATATTTGAAATGCCTATCGGCTTCTATATCTGAAATGCCCATCGACATTTATTTTTAAAATGCCAATCGGCAACTATATCTGAAATGCCTATCGGCACCTATATCTGAAATGCCTATCGGCACCTATTTTTGAAATGCCTATCGGAAATTACATCTGAAATGCCTATCAGCACCTATATTTAAAATGCCTATCGGCAACCATATCTGAAATGCCTATCAGCACCTATATTTGAAATGCCTATCGGCTTCTATATCTGAAATGCCTATCGGCACCTATTTTTAAAATGCCAATCGGCAACTATATCCGAAATGCCTACCGGCACCTATATCTGAAATGCCTATCGGCACCTATTTTTGAAATGCCTTTCGGAAACTACATCTGAAATGCCTATCTGCTCCTATATTTGAAATGCCTATCGGCAACCAATATTTGAAATGCCTATCGGCAACCATATCTTGAATGCCTATCGGCACCTATATTTGAAATGCCTATCGGCTTCTATATCTGAAATGCCTATCGGCACCTATTTTTAAAATGCCAATCGGCAACCATGTCTGAAATGCCTATCGGCACCTATTTTTGAAATGCCTATCGGAAACTACATCTGAAATGCCAGCAGCACTTATATTTGAAATGCCTATCGGCAACCATATCTGGAATGCCTATCGGCACCTATATTTGAAATGCCTGTCGGCTTCTATATCTGAAATGCCTATCGGCACCTATTTTTGAAATGCCTATCGGAAGCTACATCTGAAATGCCTATCAGCACCTATATTTGAAATGCCTATCGGCAACCATATCTGGAATGCCTATCGGCACCTATATTTGAAATGCCTATCGGCTTCTATATCTGAAATGCCTATCGGCAACTATTTTTAAAATGCCAATCGGCAACTATATCTGAAATGCCTATCGGCACCTATATCTGAAATGCCTATCGGCACCAGTTTTTGAAATGCCTGTCGGAAACTACATCTGAAATGCCTATCAGCACCTATATTTGAAATGCCTATCGGCTTCTATATCTGAAATGCCTATCGGCACCTATTTTTAAAATGCCAATCGGCAACTATATCTGTAATGCCTATCGGCACCTATATCTGAAATGCCTATCGGCACCTATTTTTGAAATGCCTATCGGAAACTACATCTGAAATGCCTATCAACACCAATATTTGAAATGCCTATCGGCAACCATATCTGAATTGCCTATCGACACCTATATTTGAAATACCTATCGGCTTCTATATTTGAAATGCCTATCGGCAACTATATCTGGAATGCCTATCGGCACCTATATTTTAAATGCCTATCGGCTTCTATATCTGAAATGCCTATCGGCACCTATTTTTGAAATGCCTATCGGAAACTACATCTGAAATGCCTATCAGCACCTATATTTGAAATGCCTATCGGCAACCATATCTGGAATGTCTATCGGCACCTATATTT
Source organism: Venustoraphidia nigricollis (assembly GCA_034508555.1). NCBI lineage: Eukaryota > Metazoa > Arthropoda > Insecta > Raphidioptera > Raphidiidae > Venustoraphidia > Venustoraphidia nigricollis. The sequence goes on from JAVRKA010000272.1 coordinate 164,717, forward strand.
GAAATGCCTATCGGCTTCTATATCTGACATGCCTATCGGCACCTATTTTTAAAATGCCAATCGGCAACTATATCTGTAATGCCTATCGGCACCTATATCTGAAATGCCTATCGGCACCTATTTTTGAAATGCCTATCGGAAACTACATCTGAAATGCCTATCAGCACCTATATTTGAAATGCCTATCGGCACCTATTTTTAAAATGCCAATCGGCAACTATATCTGAAATGCCTATCGGCACCTATATCTGAAATGCCTATCGGCACCAATTTTTGAAATGCCTATCGGAAACTACATCTGAAATGCCTTTCAGCACTTATATTTGAAATGCCACTCGGCAACCATATCTGGAATGCCTATCGGCACCTACATTTGAAATGCCTATCGGCTTCTATATCTGAAATGCCTATCGGCACCTATTTTAAAAATGCCAATCGGCAACTATATCTGAAATGCCTATCGGCACCTATATCTGAAATGCCTATCGGCACCTATTTTTGAAATGCCTATCGGAAACTACATCTGAAATGCCTATCAGCACCTATATTTGGAATGCCTATCGGCAACCATATCTAGAATGCCTATCGGCACCTATATTTGAAATGCCTATCGGCTTCTATAACTGAAATGCCTATCGGCACCTATTTTTAAAATGCCAATCGGCAACTATATCTGAAATGCCTATCGGCACCTATATCTGAAATGCCTATCGGCACCTATTTTTGTAATGCCTTTCGGAAACTACATCTGAAATGCCTATCTGCTCCTATATTTGAAATGCCTATCGGCAACCATATCTGAAATGCCTATCGACACTTATATTTGAAATACCTATCGGCTTCTATATCTGAAATGCCTATCGGCACCTGTTTTTAAAATGCCGATCGGCAACTATATCTGAAATGCCTATCGGCACCTATATCTGAAATGCCTATCGGCATCAATTTTTGAAATGCCTATCGGAAACTACATCTAAAATGCCTATCGGCATCTATTTTTAAAATGCCAATCGGCAACTATATCTTAAATGTCTATCAGCACCTATATTTGAAATGCCTATCGGCACCTATTTTTGAGATGCCTATCGAAAACTACATCTGAAATGCCTATCAGCACCTATATTTTAAATGCCTATCGGCGACTATATCTGATATGCCTATCGGCACCTATATCTGAAATGCCTATCGGCACCTATTTTTGAAATGCCTATTGGAAACTACATCTAAAATGCCTATCGGCATCTATTTTTAAAATGCCAATCGGCAACTATATCTTAAATGCCTATCAGCACCTATATTTGAAATGCCTATCGGCAACCATATCTGGAATGCCTATCGGCACATATATTTGAAATGCCTATCGGCTTCTATATCTGAAATGCCTATCGACACCTATTTTTAAAATGCCAATTGGCAACTATATTTGCAATTCCTATCGGCACCTATATCTGAAATGCCTATCGGTACCTATTTTTGAAATGCCTATCGGAAACTACATCTGAAATGCCTATCAGCACTTATATTTGAAATGCCTATCGGCAAACATATCTGGAATGCCTATCGGCACCTATATTTAAAATGCCAATCGGCTTTTATATCTGAAATGCCTATCGGCTTCTATATCTGAAATGTTTATCGGCACCTATTTTTAAAATGCCAATCGGCAACTATATCTGTAATGCCTATCGGCACCTATATCTGAAATGCCTATCGGCACCTATTTTTGAAATGCCTATCGGAAACTACATCTGAAATGCCTATCAACACCAATATTTGAAATGCCTATCGGCAACCATATCTAAAATGCCTATCGGCACCTATATCTGAAATGCCTATCGGCACCTATTTTTGAAATGCCTATCGGAAACTACATCTGAAATGCCTATCAGCACCTATATTTGGAATGCCTATCGGCAACCATATCTGAAATGCCTATCGGCACCTATATCTGAAATGCCTATCGGCATCAATTTTTGAAATGCCTATCGGAAACTACATCTAAAATGCCTATCGGCATCTATTTTTAAAATGCCAATCGGCAACTATATCTTAAATGTCTATCAGCACCTATATTTGAAATGCCTATCGGCACCTATTTTTGAGATGCCTATCGAAAACTACATCTGAAATGCCTATCAGCACCTATATTTTAAATGCCTATCGGCGACTATATCTGATATGCCTATCGGCACCTATATCTGAAATGCCTATCGGCACCTATTTTTGAAATGCCTATTGGAAACTACATCTAAAATGCCTATCGGCATCTATTTTTAAAATGCCAATCGGCAACTATATCTTAAATGCCTATCAGCACCTATATTTGAAATGCCTATCGGCAACCATATCTGGAATGCCTATCGGCACATATATTTGAAATGCCTATCGGCTTCTATATCTGAAATGCCTATCGACACCTATTTTTAAAATGCCAATTGGCAACTATATTTGCAATTCCTATCGGCACCTATATCTGAAATGCCTATCGGTACCTATTTTTGAAATGCCTATCGGAAACTACATCTGAAATGCCTATCAGCACTTATATTTGAAATGCCTATCGGCAAACATATCTGGAATGCCTATCGGCACCTATATTTAAAATGCCAATCGGCTTTTATATCTGAAATGCCTATCGGCTTCTATATCTGAAATGTTTATCGGCACCTATTTTTAAAATGCCAATCGGCAACTATATCTGTAATGCCTATCGGCACCTATATCTGAAATGCCTATCGGCACCTATTTTTGAAATGCCTATCGGAAACTACATCTGAAATGCCTATCAACACCAATATTTGAAATGCCTATCGGCAACCATATCTAAAATGCCTATCGGCACCTATATCTGAAATGCCTATCGGCACCTATTTTTGAAATGCCTATCGGAAACTACATCTGAAATGCCTATCAGCACCTATATTTGGAATGCCTATCGGCAACCATATCTGAAATGCCTATCGGCTTCTATATTTGAAATGCCTATCGGCTTCTATATCTGAAATGCCTATCGGCACCTATTTTTAAAATGCCTATCGGCAACTATATCTGAAGTGCCTATCGGCATCAATTTTTGAAATTCCTATCGGAAACTACATCTAAAATGCCTATCAGCACCTATATTTGAAATGCCTATAGGCAACCATATCTGGAATGCCTATCGGCACTTATATTAGAAATGCCTATCGGCTTCTATATCTGAAATGCCTATCGGCACTTATTTTTAAATGCCAATTGGCAACTATATCTAAAATGCCTATCGGCAACTACATCTAAAATGCCTATCGGCACCTATTTTTGAAATGCCTATAGGCAACCATATCTGGAATGCCTATCGGCACTTATATTAGAAATGCCTATCGGCTTCTATATCTGAAATGCCTATCAGCACTTATATTTGAAATGCCTATCGGCGACCATATCTGGAATGCCTATTGGCACCTATATTTGAAATGCATATCGGCTTCTATATCTGAAATGCCTATCGGCACCTATTTTTAAAATGCCAATCGGCAACTATATCTGAAATGCCTATCGGCACCTATTTTTGTAATGCCTTTCGGCACCTATTTTTGTAATGCCTTTCGGAAACTACATCTGAAATGCCTATCTGCTCCTATATTTAAAATGCCTATCGGCAACCATATCTGAAATGCCTATCGACACTTATATTTGAAATACCTATCGGCTTCTATATCTGAAATGCCTATCGGCACCTGTTTTTAAAATGCCGATCGGCAACTATATCTGAAATGCCTATCGGCACCTATATCTGAAATGCCTATCGGAAACTACATCTGAAATGCCTATCAGCACCTATATTTGAAATGCCTATCGGCAACCATATCTGGGATGCCTATCGGCACCTATTTTTAAAATGCCAATCGGCAACTATATCTGTAATGCCTATCGGCACCTATATCTGAAATGCCTATCGGCACCTATTTTTGAAATGCCTATCGGAAACTACATCTGAAATGCCTATCAACACCAATATTTGAAATGCCTATCGGCAACCATATCTAAAATGCCTATCGGCACCTATATCTGAAATGCCTATCGGCACCTATTTTTGAAATGCCTATCGGAAACTACATCTGAAATGCCTATCAGCACCTATATTTGGAATGCCTATCGACAACCATATCTGAAATGCCTATCGGCATCTATATTTGAAATGCCTATCGGCTTCTATATCTGAAATGCCTATCGGCACCTATTTTTAAAATGCCTATCGGCAACTATATCTGAAGTGCCTATCGACACTAATATCTGAAATGCCTATCGGCACCTATTTTTGAAATGCATATCGAAAACTACATATGAAATGCCTATCAGCACCTATATTTGAAATGCCTATCGGCAACCATATCTGGAATGCCTATCGGCACCTATATTTGAAATGCCTATCGGCTTCTATATCTGAAATGCCTTTCGACACCTATTTTAAAAATGCCAATTGGCAACTATAACTGCAATGCCTATTGGCACCTATATCTGAAATGGCTATCGGTACCTATTTTTGAAATGCCTATCGGAAACTACATCTGAAATGCCTATCAGCACTTATATTTGAAATGCCTATCGGCAACCATATCTGGAATGCCTGTTGGCACCTATATTTGAAATGCCTATCGGCTTCTATATCTGAAATGCCTATCGGTACCTATTTTTAAAATGCCAATCGGCAACTATATCTGAAATGCCTATCGGCACCTATATCTGAAATGCCTATCGGCACCTATTTTTGTAATGCCTTTCGGAAACTACATCTGAAATGCCTATCTGCTCCTATATTTGAAATGCCTATCGGCAAATATATCTGAAATGCCTATCGACACTTATATTTGAAATACCTATCGGCTTCTATATCTGAAATGCCTATAGGCACCTGTTTTTAAAATGCCAATCGGCAACTATATCTGAAATGCCTATCGGCACCTATATCTGAAATGCCTATCGGCATCAATTTTTGAAATGCCTATCGGAAACTACATCTAAAATGCCTATCAGCACCTATATTTGAAATGCCTATAGGCAACCATATCTGGAATGCCTATCAGCACCTATATTAGAAATGCCTATCGGCACTTATTTTTTAAATGCCAATTGGCAACTATATCTGAAATGCCTATCGGCAACTATATCTGAAATGCCTATCAGCACCTATTTTAGAAATGCCTATCGGAAACTACATCTGAAATGCCTATCAGCACCTATATTTGAAATGCCTATCGGCAACCATATCTGGGATGCCTATCGGCACCTATATTTGAAATGCCTATTGGCTTCTATATCTGAAATGCCTATCGGCACCTATATCTGAAATGCCTATCGGCACCTATTTTTTTAATGCCTTTCGGAAACTACATCTGAAATGCCTATCTGCTCCTATATTTGAAATGCCTATCGGCAACCATATCTGAAATGCCTATCGACACTTATATTTGAAACACCTATCGGCTTCTATATCTGAAATGCCTATCGGCACCTGTTTTTAAAATGCCAATCGGCAACTATATCTGAAATGCCTATCGGCACCTATATCTGAAATGCCTATCGGCACCTATTTTTGAAATGCCTATCGGAAACTACATCTGAAATGCTTATCAGCACCTATATTTGAAATGCCTTTTGGCAACCATATCTGAAATGCCTATCGACACCTATATATGAAATACCTATCGGCTTCTATATCTGAAATGCCTATCGGCACCTATTTTTAAAATGCCAATCGGTAAATATATCTAAAATGCCTATCGGCACCTATATCTGAAATGCCTATCGACACCAATTTCAAAAAATGCCTATCGGAAACTACATCTGGAATGCCTATCAGCACCTATATTTGAAATGCCTATCAGCAACCACATCAGAAATGCCTATCAGCACCTATACCTGAAATGCCTTTCGGCATTTATATCTGAAATGCCTATCGACACCTATTTTTAAAATGCCAATCGGCAACTATATCTGAAATGCCTATCGGCACCTATATCTGAAATGCCTATCGGCATCTATTTTTGAAATGCCTATCAGCACCTATATTTGAAATGCCTATCGGCAACCATATCTGAAATGCCTATCGACACCTATATTTGAAATACCTATCGGCTTCTATATCTGAAATGTCTATCGGCACCTATTTTTAAAATGCCAATCGGCAACTATATCTGAAATGCCTATCGGCACCTATATCTGAAATGCTATCGGCACCAATTTTTGAAATGCCTATCGGAAACTACATCTGAAATGCCTATCAGCACCTATATTTGAAATGCCTATCGGCAACCATATCTTGAATGCTTATCGGCACCTATATTTGAAATGCCTATCGGCTTCAATATCTGAAATGCCTATCGGCTCCTATTTTTAAAATGCCAATCGGCAACTATATCTGAAATGCCTATCGGCACCTATATCTGAAATGCCTATCGGCACCTATTTTTGAAATGCCTATCGGAAACTACATCTGAAATGCCTATCAGCACCTATATTTAAAATGCCTATCGGCAACCATATCTGGAATGCCTATCGGCAGCTATATTTGAAATGCCTATCGGCTTCTATATCTGAAATGCCTATCGGCACATATTTTTAAAATGCTAATCGGCATCTATATCTGTAATGCCTATCGGCACCTATATCTGAAATGCCTATCGGCACCTATTTTTGAAATGCCTATCGGAAACTACATCTGAAATGCCTATCAGCACCAATATTTGAAATGCCTATCGGCACCTATATCTGAAATGCCTATCCGCACCTATTTTTGAAATGCCTATCGGAAACTACATCTGAAATGCCTATCAGCACCTATATTTGAAATGCCTATCGGCTTCTATATCTGGAATGCCTATCGGCACCAATATTTGAAATGCCTATCGGCTTCTATATTTGAAATGCCTATCGGCAACTATATCTGAAATGCCTATCAACACCTATATTTGAAATACTTATCGGCCTTTATATCTGAAATGCCTATCGGCACCTATTTTTAAAATGCCAATCGGTAACTATATCTGAAATGCCTATCGGCACCTATATCTAAAATGCCTATCGGAAACTACATCTGGAATGCCTATCAGCACCTATATTTAAAATGCCTATCGGCAACCATATCTGGAATGCCTATCGGCACCTATATTTGAATTGCCTATCGGCTTCTATATCTGAAATGCCTATCGACACCTATTTTTAAAATGCCAATCGGCAACTTTATCTGAAATGCCTATCGGCAACTTTATCTGAAATGCCTATCGGCACCTATATCTGAAATGCCTATTGGCACCTATTTTTAAAATGCCAATCGGCAGCTATATCTGAAATGCCTATCGGCTTCTATATCTGAAATGCCTATCGCACCTATTTTTGAAATGCCTATCGGAAACTACATCTGAAATGCCTATCAGCACCTATATTTGAAATGCCTATCGGCAACCATATCTGGAATGTCTATCGGCACCTATATTTGAAATGCCTATCGGCTTCTATATCTGAAATGCCTATCGGCACCTATTTTTAAAATGCCAATCTGCAACTATATCTGAAATGCCTATCAGCACTTATATTTGAAATGCCTATCGGCAACTATATCTGGAATGCCTATCGGCACCTATATCTGAAATGCCTATCGGCACCTATTTTTAAAATGCCAATCGGCAACTATATCTGTAATGCCTATCGGCACCTATATCTGAAATGCCTATCGGCACCTATTTTTGAAATGCCCATCGGAAACTACATCTGAAATGCCTATCAGCACCTATATTTGAAATGCCTATCGGAAACTACATCTGAAATGCCTATCAGCACCTATATTTGAAATGCCTATCGGCAACCAATACTGGAATGCCTATCGGCACCTATATTTGAAATGCCTATCGGCTTCTATATCTGAAATGCCTATCGGCACCTATTTTTAAAATGCCAATCGGCAACTATATCTGTAATGCCTATCGGCACCTATATCTGAAATGCCTATCGGCACCTATTTTTGAAATGCCTATCGGAAACTACATCTGAAATGCCTATCAACACCAATATTTGAAATGCCTATCGGCAACCATATCTGAAATGCCTATCGACACCTATATTTGAAATACCTATCGGCTTCTATATTTGAAATGCCTATCGGCAACTATATCTGGAATGCCTATCGGCACCTATATTTTAAATGCCTATCGGCTTCTATATCTGAAATGCCTATCGGCACCTATTTTTGAAATGCCTATCGGAAACTACATCTGAAATGCCTATCAGCACCTATATTTGAAATGCCTATCGGCAACCATATCTGGAATGTCTATCGGCACCTATATTTGAAATGCCTATCGGCTTCTATATCTGAAATGCCTATCGGCACCTATTTTTAAAATGCCAATCGGCAACTATATCTGTAATGCCTATCGGCACCTATATCTGAAATGCCTATCGGCACCTATTTTTGAAATGCCTATCGGAAACTACATCTGAAATGCCTATCAGCACCTATATTTGAAATGCCTATCGGCACCTATTTTTAAAATGCCAATCGGCAACTATATCTGAAATGCCTATCGGCACCTATATCTGAAATGCCTATCGGCACCAATTTTTGAAATGCCTATCGGAAACTACATCTGAAATGCCTTTCAGCACTTATATTTGAAATGCCACTCGGCAACCATATCTGGAATGCCTATCGGCACCTACATTTGAAATGCCTATCGGCTTCTATATCTGAAATGCCTATCGGCACCTATTTTAAAAATGCCAATCGGCAACTATATCTGAAATGCCTATCGGCACCTATATCTGAAATGCCTATCGGCACCTATTTTTGAAATGCCTATCGGAAACTACATCTGAAATGCCTATCAGCACCTATATTTGGAATGCCTATCGGCAACCATATCTAGAATGCCTATCGGCACCTATATTTGAAATGCCTATCGGCTTCTATAACTGAAATGCCTATCGGCACCTATTTTTAAAATGCCAATCGGCAACTATATCTGAAATGCCTATCGGCACCTATATCTGAAATGCCTATCGGCACCTATTTTTGTAATGCCTTTCGGAAACTACATCTGAAATGCCTATCTGCTCCTATATTTGAAATGCCTATCGGCAACCATATCTGAAATGCCTATCGACACTTATATTTGAAATACCTATCGGCTTCTATATCTGAAATGCCTATCGGCACCTGTTTTTAAAATGCCGATCGGCAACTATATCTGAAATGCCTATCGGTACCTATATCTGAAATGCCTATCGGCATCAATTTTTGAAATGCCTATCGGAAACTACATCTAAAATGCCTATCGGCATCTATTTTTAAAATGCCAATCGGCAACTATATCTTAAATGTCTATCAGCACCTATATTTTAAATGCCTATCGGCGACTATATCTGATATGCCTATCGGCACCTATATCTGAAATGCCTATCGGCACCTATTTTTGAAATGCCTATTGGAAACTACATCTAAAATGCCTATCGGCATCTATTTTTAAAATGCCAATCGGCAACTATATCTTAAATGCCTATCAGCACCTATATTTGAAATGCCTATCGGCAACCATATCTGGAATGCCTATCGGCACATATATTTGAAATGCCTATCGGCTTCTATATCTGAAATGCCTATCGACACCTATTTTTAAAATGCCAATTGGCAACTATATTTGCAATGCCTATCGGCACCTATATCTGAAATGCCTATCGGTACCTATTTTTGAAATGCCTATCGGAAACTACATCTGAAATGCCTATCAGCACTTATATTTGAAATGCCTATCGGCAAACATATCTGGAATGCCTATCGGCACCTATATTTAAAATGCCAATCGGCTTCTATATCTGAAATGCCTATAGGCTTCTATATCTGAAATGTTTATCGGCACCTATTTTTAAAATGCCAATCGGCAACTATATCTGTAATGCCTATCGGCACCTATATCTGAAATGCCTATCGGCACCTATTTTTGAAATGCCTATCGGAAACTACATCTGAAATGCCTATCAACACCAATATTTGAAATGCCTATCGGCAACCATATCTAAAATGCCTATCGGCACCTATATCTGAAATGCCTATCGGCACCTATTTTTGAAATGCCTATCGGAAACTACATCTGAAATGCCTATCAGCACCTATATTTGGAATGCCTATCGGCAACCATATCTGAAATGCCTATCGGCATCTATATTTGAAATGCCTATCGGCTTCTATATCTGAAATGCCTATCGGCACCTATTTTTAAAATGCCTATCGGCAACTATATCTGAAGTGCCTATCGGCATCAATTTTTGAAATTCCTATCGGAAACTACATCTAAAATGCCTATCAGCACCTATATTTGAAATGCCTATAGGCAACCATATCTGGAATGCCTATCGGCACTTATATTAGAAATGCCTATCGGCTTCTATATCTGAAATGCCTATCGGCACTTATTTTTAAAATGCCAATTGGCAACTATATCTAAAATGCCTATCGGCAACTACATCTAAAATGCCTATCGGCACCTATTTTTGAAATGCCTATAGGCAACCATATCTGGAATGCCTATCGGCACTTATATTAGAAATGCCTATCGGCTTCTATATCTGAAATGCCTATCAGCACTTATATTTGAAATGCCTATCGGCGACCATATCTGGAATGCCTATTGGCACCTATATTTGAAATGCCTATCGGCTTCTATATCTGAAATGCCTATCGGCACCTATTTTTAAAATGCCAATCGGCAAATATATCTGAAATGCCTATCGGCACCTATTTTTGTAATGCCTTTCGGCACCTATTTTTGTAATGCCTTTCGGAAACTACATCTGAAATGCCTATCTGCTCCTATATTTGAAATGCCTATCGGCAACCATATCTGAAATGCCTATCGACACTTATATTTGAAATACCTATCGGCTTCTATATCTGAAATGCCTATCGGCACCTGTTTTTAAAATGCCGATCGGCAACTATATCTGAAATGCCTATCGGCACCTATATCTGAAATGCCTATCGGAAACTACATCTGAAATGCCTATCAGCACCTATATTTGAAATGCCTATCGGCAACCATATCTGGGATGCCTATCGGCACCTATTTTTAAAATGCCAATCGGCAACTATATCTGTAATGCCTATCGGCACCTATATCTGAAATGCCTATCGGCACCTATTTTTGAAATGTCTATCGGAAACTACATCTGAAATGCCTATCAACACCAATATTTGAAATGCCTATCGGCAACCATATCTAAAATGCCTATCGGCACCTATATCTGAAATGCCTATCAGCACCTATTTTTGAAATGCCTATCGGAAACTACATCTGAAATGCCTATCAGCACCTATATTTGGAATGCCTATCGGCAACCATATCTGAAATGCCTATCGGCATCTATATTTGAAATGCCTATCGGCTTCTATATCTGAAATGCCTATCGGCACCTATTTTTAAAATGCCTATCGGCAACTATATCTGAAGTGCCTATCGACACTAATATCTGAAATGCCTATCGGCACCTATTTTTGAAATGCCTATCGAAAACTACATATGAAATGCCTATCAGCACCTATATTTGAAATGCCTATCGGCAACCATATCTGGAATGCCTATCGGCACCTATATTTGAAATGCCTATCGGCTTCTATATCTGAAATGCCTTTCGACACCTATTTTAAAAATGCCAATTGGCAACTATAACTGCAATGCCTATCGGCACCTATATCTGAAATGGCTATCGGTACCTATTTTTGAAATGCCTATCGGAAACTACATCTGAAATGCCTATCAGCACTTATATTTGAAATGCCTTGCGGCAACCATATCTGGAATGCCTATTGGCACCTATATTTGAAATGCCTATCGGCTTCTATATCTGAAATGCCTATCGGTACCTATTTTTAAAATGCCAATCGGCAACTATATCTGAAATGCCTATCGGCACCTATATCTGAAATGCCTATCGGCACCTATTTTTGTAATGCCTTTCGGAAACTACATCTGAAATGCCTATCTGCTCCTATATTTGAAATGCCTATCGGCAAATATATCTAAAATGCCTATCGACACTTATATTTGAAATACCTATCGGCTTCTATATCTGAAATGCCTATAGGCACCTGTTTTTAAAATGCCAATCGGCAACTATATCTGAAATGCCTATCGGCACCTATATCTGAAATGCCTATCGGCATCAATTTTTGAAATGCCTATCGGAAACTACATCTAAAATGCCTATCAGCACCTATATTTGAAATGCCTATAGGCAACCATATCTGGAATGCCTATCAGCACCTATATTAGAAATGCCTATCGGCTTCTATATCTGAAATGCCTATCGGCAAATATTTTTTAAATGCCAATTGGCAACTATATCTGAAATGCCTATCGGCAACTATATCTGAAATGCCTATCAGCACCTATTTTAGAAATGCCTATCGGAAACTACATCTGAAATGCCTATCAGCACCTATATTTGAAATGCCTATCGGCAACCATATCTGGGATGCCTATCGGCACCTATATTTGAAATGCCTATTGGCTTCTATATTTGAAAGGCCTATCGGCACCTATATCTGAAATGCCTATCGGCACCTATTTTTTTAATGCCTTTCGGAAACTACATCTGAAATGCCTATCTGCTCCTATATTTGAAATGCCTATCGGCAACCATATCTGAAATGCCTATCGACACTTATATTTGAAACACCTATCGGCTTCTATATCTGAAATGCCTATCGGCACCTGTTTTTAAAATGCCAATCGGCAACTATATCTGAAATGCCTATCGGCACCTATATCTGAAATGCCTATCGGCACCTATTTTTGAAATGCCTATTGGAAACTACATCTGAAATGCTTATCAGCACCTATATTTGAAATGCCTATCGGCAACCATATCTGAAATGCCTATCGACACCTATATTTGAAATACCTATCGGCTTCTATATCTGAAATGCCTATCGGCACCTATTTTTAAAATGCCAATCGGTAAATATATCTAAAATGCCTATCGGCACCTATATCTGAAATGCCTATCGGCACCAATTTCAAAAAATGCCTATCGGAAACTACATCTGGAATGCCTATCAGCACCTATATTTGAAATGCCTATCAGCAACCACATCAGAAATGCCTATCGGCACCTATACCTGAAATGCCTTTCGGCATTTATATCTGAAATGCCTATCGACACCTATTTTTAAAATGCCAATCGGCAACTATATCTGAAATGCCTATCGGCACCTATATCTGAAATGCCTATCGGCATCTATTTTTGAAATGCCTATCGGAAACTACATCTGAAATGCCTATCAGCACCTATATTTGAAATGCCTATCGGCAACCATATCTGAAATGCCTATCGACACCTATATTTGAAATACCTATCGGCTTCTATATCTGAAATGTCTATCGGCACCTATTTTTAAAATGCCAATCGGCAACTATATGTGAAATGCCTATCGGCACCTATATCTGAAATGCTATCGGCACCAATTTTTGAAATGCCTATCGGAAACTACATCTGAAATGCCTATCAGCACCTATATTTGAAATGCCTATCGGCAACCATATCTTGAATGCTTATCGGCACCTATATTTGAAATGCCTATCGGCTTCAATATCTGAAATGACTATCGGCTCCTATTTTTAAAATGCCAATCGGCAACTATATCTGAAATGCCTATCGGCACCTATATCTGAAATGCCTATCGGCACCTATTTTTGAAATGCCTATCGGAAACTACATCTGAAATGCCTATCAGCACCTATATTTAAAATGCCTATCGGCAACCATATCTGGAATGCCTATCGGCAGCTATATTTGAAATGCCTATCGGCTTCTATATCTGAAATGCCTATCGGCACATATTTTTAAAATGCTAATCGGCATCTATATCTGTAATGCCTATCGGCACCTATATCTGAAATGCCTATCGGCACCTATTTTTGAAATGCCTATCGGAAACTACATCTGAAATGCCTATCAGCACCAATATTTGAAATGCGTATCGGCACCTATATCTGAAATGCCTATCCGCACCTATTTTTGAAATGCCTATCGGAAACTACATCTGAAATGCCTATCAGCACCTATATTTGAAATGCCTATCGGCTTCTATATCTGAAATGCCTATCGGCACCCATTTTTAAAATGCCAATCGGCAACTATATCTGAAATGCCTATTGGCACCTATATCTGAATTGCCTATCGGCAGCTATTTTTGAAATGCCTATCGGAAACTACATCTAAAATGCCTATCAGCACCTATATTTGAAATGCCTATCGGCAACCATATCTGGAATGCCTATCGGCACCTATATTTGAAATGCCTATCGGCTTCTATATTTGAAATGCCTATCGGCAACTATATCTGAAATGCCTATCGACACCTATATTTGAAATACTTATCGGCTTCTATATCTGAAATGCCTATCGGCACCTATTTTTAAAATGCCAATCGGTAACTATATCTGAAATGCCTATCGGCACCTATATCTAAAATGCCTATCGGCACCAATTTTTGAAATGCCTATCGGAAACTACATCTGGAATGCCTATCAGCACCTATATTTAAAATGCCTATCGGCAACCATATCTGGAATGCCTATCGGCACCTATATTTGAATTGCCTATCGGCTTCTATATCTGAAATGCCTATCGACACCTATTTTTAAAATGCCAATCGGCAACTTTATCTGAAATGCCTATCGGCAACTTTATCTGAAATGCCTATCGGCACCTATATCTGAAATGCCTATTGGCACCTATTTTTAAAATGCCAATCGGCAGCTATATCTGAAATGCCTATCGGCTTCTATATCTGAAATGCCTATCGGCACCTATTTTTGCAATGCCTATCGGAAACTCCATCTGAAATGCCTATCAGCACCTATATTTGAAATGCCTATCGGCAACCATATCTGGAATGTCTATCGGCACCTATATTTGAAATGCCTATCGGCTTCTATATCTGAAATGCCTATCGGCACCTATTTTTAAAATGCCAATCGGCAACTATATCTGAAGTGCCTATCGGCACCTATTTTTGTAATGCCTTTCGGAAACTACATCTGAAATGCCTATCTGCTCCTATATTTGAAATGCCTATCGGCAACCATATCTGAAATGCCTATCGACACTTATATTTGAAATACCTATCGGCTTCTATATCTGAAATGCCTATCGGCACCTGTTTTTAAAATGCCGATCGGCAACTATATCTGAAATGCCTATCGGCACCTATATCTGAAATGCCTATCGGCACCAATTTCAAAAAATGCCTATCGGAAACTACATCTGGAATGCCTATCAGCACCTATATTTGAAATGCCTATCAGCAACCACATCAGAAATGCCTATCGGCACCTATACCTGAAATGCCTTTCGGCATTTATATCTGAAATGCCTATCGACACCTATTTTTAAAATGCCAATCGGCAACTATATCTGAAATGCCTATCGGCACCTATATCTGAAATGCCTATCGGCATCTATTTTTGAAATGCCTATCGGAAACTACATCTGAAATGCCTATCAGCACCTATATTTGAAATGCCTATCGGCAACCATATCTGAAATGCCTATCGACACCTATATTTGAAATACCTATCGGCTTCTATATCTGAAATGTCTATCGGCACCTATTTTTAAAATGCCAATCGGCAACTATATCTGAAATGCCTATCGGCACCTATATCTGAAATGCTATCGGCACCAATTTTTGAAATGCCTTTTGGAAACTACATCTGAAATGCCTATCAGCACCTATATTTGAAATGCCTATCGGCAACCATATCTTGAATGCTTATCGGCACCTATATTTGAAATGCCTATCGGCTTCAATATCTGAAATGACTATCGGCTCCTATTTTTAAAATGCCAATCGGCAACTATATCTGAAATGCCTATCGGCACCTATATCTGAAATGCCTATCGGCACCTATTTTTGAAATGCCTATCGGAAACTACATCTGAAATGCCTATCAGCACCTATATTTAAAATGCCTATCGGCAACCATATCTGGAATGCCTATCGGCAGCTATATTTGAAATGCCTATCGGCTTCTATATCTGAAATGCCTATCGGCACATATTTTTAAAATGCTAATCGGCATCTATATCTGTAATGCCTATCGGCACCTATATCTGAAATGCCTATCGGCACCTATTTTTGAAATGCCTATCGGAAACTACATCTGAAATGCCTATCAGCACCAATATTTGAAATGCGTATCGGCACCTATATCTGAAATGCCTATCCGCACCTATTTTTGAAATGCCTATCGGAAACTACATCTGAAATGCCTATCAGCACCTATATTTGAAATGCCTATCGGCTTCTATATCTGAAATGCCTATCGGCACCCATTTTTAAAATGCCAATCGGCAACTATATCTGAAATGCCTATTGGCACCTATATCTGAATTGCCTATCGGCAGCTATTTTTGAAATGCCTATCGGAAACTACATCTAAAATGCCTATCAGCACCTATATTTGAAATGCCTATCGGCAACCATATCTGGAATGCCTATCGGCACCTATATTTGAAATGCCTATCGGCTTCTATATTTGAAATGCCTATCGGCAACTATATCTGAAATGCCTATCGACACCTATATTTGAAATACTTATCGGCTTCTATATCTGAAATGCCTATCGGCACCTATTTTTAAAATGCCAATCGGTAACTATATCTGAAATGCCTATCGGCACCTATATCTAAAATGCCTATCGGCACCAATTTTTGAAATGCCTATCGGAAACTACATCTGGAATGCCTATCAGCACCTATATTTAAAATGCCTATCGGCAACCATATCTGGAATGCCTATCGGCACCTATATTTGAATTGCCTATCGGCTTCTATATCTGAAATGCCTATCGACACCTATTTTTAAAATGCCAATCGGCAACTTTATCTGAAATGCCTATCGGCAACTTTATCTGAAATGCCTATCGGCACCTATATCTGAAATGCCTATTGGCACCTATTTTTAAAATGCCAATCGGCAGCTATATCTGAAATGCCTATCGGCTTCTATATCTGAAATGCCTATCGGCACCTATTTTTGAAATGCCTATCGGAAACTCCATCTGAAATGCCTATCAGCACCTATATTTGAAATGCCTATCGGCAACCATATCTGGAATGTCTATCGGCACCTATATTTGAAATGCCTATCGGCTTCTATATCTGAAATGCCTATCGGCACCTATTTTTAAAATGCCAATCGGCAACTATATCTGAAGTGCCTATCGGCACCTATTTTTGTAATGCCTTTCGGAAACTACATCTGAAATGCCTATCTGCTCCTATATTTGAAATGCCTATCGGCAACCATATCTGAAATGCCTATCGACACTTATATTTGAAATACCTATCGGCTTCTATATCTGAAATGCCTATCGGCACCTGTTTTTAAAATGCCGATCGGCAACTATATCTGAAATGCCTATCGGCACCTATATCTGAAATGCCTATCGGCATCAATTTTTGAAATGCCTATCGGAAACTACATCTAAAATGCCTATCGGCATCTATTTTTAAAATGCCAATCGGCAACTATATCTTAAATGTCTATCAGCACCTATATTTGAAATGCTTATCGGCACCTATTTTTGAGATGCCTATCGAAAACTACATCTGAAATGCCTATCAGCACCTATATTTTAAATGCCTATCGGCGACTATATCTGATATGCCTATCGGCACCTATATCTGAAATGCCTATCGGCACCTATTTTTGAAATGCCTATTGGAAACTACATCTAAAATGCCTATCGGCATCTATTTTTAAAATGTCAATCGGCAACTATATCTTAAATGCCTATCAGCACCTATATTTGAAATACCTATCGGCAACTATATCTGGAATGCCTATCGGCACATATATTTGAAATGCCTATCGGCTTCTATATCTGAAATGCCTATCGACACCTATTTTTAAAATGCCAATTGGCAACTATATTTGCAATGCCTATCGGCACCTATATCTGAAATGCCTATCGGTACCTATTTTTGAAATGCCTATCGGAAACTACATCTGAAATGCCTATCAGCACTTATATTTGAAATGCCTATCGGCAAACATATCTGGAATGCCTATCGGCACCTATATTTAAAATGCCAATCGGCTTCTATATCTGAAATGCCTATCGGCTTCTATATCTGAAATGTTTATCGGCACCTATTTTTAAAATGCCAATCGGCAACTATATCTGTAATGCCTATCGGCACCTATATCTGAAATGCCTATAGGCACCTATTTTTGAAATGCCTATCGGAAACTACATCTGAAATGCCTATCAACACCAATATTTGAAATGCCTATCGGCAACCATATCTAAAATGCCTATCGGCACCTATATCTGAAATGCCTATCGGCACCTATTTTTGAAATGCCTATCGGAAACTACATCTGAAATGCCTATCAGCACCTATATTTGGAATGCCTATCGGCAACCATATCTGAAATGCCTATCGGCATCTATATTTGAAATGCCTATCGGCTTCTATATCTGAAATGCCTATCGGCACCTATTTTTAAAATGCCTATCGGCAACTATATCTGAAGTGCCTATCGGCATCAATTTTTGAAATGCCTATCGGAAACTACATCTAAAATGCCTATCAGCACCTATATTTGAAATGCCTATAGGCAACCATATCTGGAATGCCTATCGGCACTTATATTAGAAATGCCTATCGGCTTCTATATCTGAAATGCCTATCGGCACCTGTTTTTAAAATGCCGATCGGCAACTATATCTGAAATGCCTATCGGCACCTATATCTGAAATGCCTATCGGAAACTACATCTGAAATGCCTATCAGCACCTATATTTGAAATGCCTATCGGCAACCATATCTGGGATGCCTATCGGCACCTATTTTTAAAATGCCAATCGGCAACTATATCTGTAATGCCTATCGGCACCTATATCTGAAATGCCTATCGGCACCTATTTTTGAAATGCCTATCGGAAACTACATCTGAAATGCCTATCAACACCAATATTTGAAATGCCTATCGGCAACCATATCTAAAATGCCTATCGGCACCTATATCTGAAATGCCTATCGGCACCTATTTTTGAAATGCCTATCGGAAACTACATCTGAAATGCCTATCAGCACCTATATTTGGAATGCCTATCGACAACCATATCTGAAATGCCTATCGGCATCTACATTTGAAATGCCTATCGGCTTCTATATCTGAAATGCCTATCGGCACCTATTTTTAAAATGCCTATCGGCAACTATATCTGAAGTGCCTATCGACACTAATATCTGAAATGCCTATCGGCACCTATTTTTGAAATGCATATCGAAAACTACATATGAAATGCCTATCAGCACCTATATTTGAAATGCCTATCGGCAACCATATCTGGAATGCCTATCGGCACCTATATTTGAAATGCCTATCGGCTTCTATATCTGAAATGCCTTTCGACACCTATTTTAAAAATGCCAATTGGCAACTATAACTGCAATGCCTATTGGCACCTATATCTGAAATGGCTATCGGTACCTATTTTTGAAATGCCTATCGGAAACTACATCTGAAATGCCTATCAGCACTTATATTTGAAATGCCTATCGGCAACCATATCTGGAATGCCTATTGGCACCTATATTTGAAATGCCTATCGGCTTCTATATCTGAAATGCCTATCGGTACCTATTTTTAAAATGCCAATCGGCAACTATATCTGAAATGCCTATCGGCACCTATATCTGAAATGCCTATCGGCACCTATTTTTGTAATGTCTTTCGGAAACTACATCTGAAATGCCTATCTGCTCCTATATTTGAAATGCCTATCGGCAAATATATCTGAAATGCCTATCGACACTTATATTTGAAATACCTATCGGCTTCTATATCTGAAATGCCTATAGGCACCTGTTTTTAAAATGCCAATCGGCAACTATATCTGAAATGCCTATCGGCACCTATATCTGAAATGCCTATCGGCATCAATTTTTGAAATGCCTATCGGAAACTACATCTAAAATGCCTATCAGCACCTATATTTGAAATGCCTATAGGCAACCATATCTGGAATGCCTATCGGCACCTATATTAGAAATGCCTATCGGCTTCTATATCTAAAATGCCTATCGGCACTTATTTTTTAAATGCCAATTGGCAACTATATCTGAAATGCCTATCGGCAACTATATCTGAAATGCCTATCAGCACCTATTTTAGAAATGCCTATCGGAAACTACATCTGAAATGCCTATCAGCACCTATATTTGAAATGCCTATCGGCAACCATATCTGGGATGCCTATCGGCACTTATATTTGAAATGCCTATTGGCTTCTATATCTGAAATGCCTATCGGCACCTATATCTGAAATGCCTATCGGCACCTATTTTTTTAATGCCTTTCGGAAACTACATCTGAAATGCCTATCTGCTCCTATATTTGAAATGCCTATCGGCAACCATATCTGAAATGCCTATCGACACTTATATTTGAAACACCTATCGGCTTCTATATCTGAAATGCCTATCGGCACCTGTTTTTAAAATGCCAATCGGCAACTATATCTGAAATGCCTATCGGCACCTATATCTGAAATGCCTATCGGCACCTATTTTTGAAATGCCTATCGGAAACTACATCTGAAATGCTTATCAGCACCTATATTTGAAATGCCTATCGGCAACCATCTCTGAAATGCCTATCGACACCTATATTTGAAATACCTATCGGCTTCTATATCTGAAATGCCTATCGGCACCTATTTTTAAAATGCCAATCGGTAAATATATCTAAAATGCCTATCGGCACCTATATCTGAAATGCCTATCGGCACCAATTTCAAAAAATGCCTATCGGAAACTACATCTGGAATGCCTATCAGCACCTATATTTGAATTGCCTATCAGCAACCACATCAGAAATGCCTATCGGCACCTATACCTGATATGCCTTTCGGCATTTATATCTGAAATGCCTATCGACACCTATTTTTAAAATGCCAATCGGCAACTATATCTGAAATGCCTATCGGCACCTATATCTGAAATGCCTATCGGCATCTATTTTTTAAATGCCTATCGGAAACTACATCTGAAATGCCTATCAGCACCTATATTTGAAATGCCTATCGGCAACCATATCTGAAATGCCTATCGACACCTATATTTGAAATACCTATCGGCTTCTATATCTGAAATGTCTATCGGCACCTATTTTTAAAATGCCAATCGGCACCTATATCTGTAATGCCTATCGGCACCTATATCTGAAATGCCTATCGGCACCTATTTTTGAAATGCCTATCGGAAACTACATCTGAAATGCCTATCAGCACCTATATTTGGAATGCCTATCGGCAACCATATCTGAAATGCCTATCGGCATCTATATTTGAAATGCCTATCGGCTTCTATATCTGAAATGCCTATCGGCACCTATTTTTAAAATGCCTATCGGCAACTATATCTGAAGTGCCTATCGGCATCAATTTTTGAAATGCCTATCGGAAACTACATCTAAAATGCCTATCAGCACCTATATTTGAAATGCCTATAGGCAACCATATCTGGAATGCCTATCGGCACTTATATTAGAAATGCCTATCGGCTTCTATATCTGAAATGCCTATCGGCACTTATTTTTAAAATGCCAATTGGCAACTATATCTAAAATGCCTATCGGCAACTACATCTAAAATGCCTATCGGCACCTATTTTTGAAATGCCTATAGGCAACCATATCTGGAATGCCTATCGGCACTTTATTAGAAATGCCTATCGGCTTCTATATCTGAAATGCCTATCAGCACTTATATTTGAAATGCCTATCGGCGACCATATCTGGAATGCCTATTGGCACCTATATTTGAAATGCCTATCGGCTTCTATATCTGAAATGCCTATCGGCACCTATTTTTAAAATGCCAATCGGCAACTATATCTGAAATGCCTATCGGCACCTATTTTTGTAATGCCTTTCGGCACCTATTTTTGTAATGCCTTTCGGAAACTACATCTGAAATGCCTATCTGCTCCTATATTTGAAATGCCTATCGGCAACCATATCTGAAATGCCTATCGACACTTATATTTGAAATACCTATCGGCTTCTATATCTGAAATGCCTATCGGCACCTGTTTTTAAAATGCCGATCGGCAACTATATCTGAAATGCCTATCGGCACCTATATCTGAAATGCCTATCGGAAACTACATCTGAAATGCCTATCAGCACCTATATTTGAAATGCCTATCGGCAACCATATCTGGGATGCCTATCGGCACCTATTTTTAAAATGCCAATCGGCAACTATATCTGTAATGCCTATCGGCACCTATATCTGAAATGCCTATCGGCACCTATTTTTGAAAAGCCTATCGGAAACTACATCTGAAATGCCTATCAACACCAATATTTGAAATGCCTATCGGCAACCATATCTAAAATGCCTATCGGCACCTATATCTGAAATGCCTATCGGCACCTATTTTTGAAATGCCTATCAGAAACTACATCTGAAATGCCTATCAGCACCTATATTTGGAATGCCTATCGACAACCATATCTGAAATGCCTATCGGCATCTATATTTGAAATGCCTATCGGCTTCTATATCTGAAATGCCTATCGGCACCTATTTTTAAAATGCCTATCGGCAACTATATCTGAAGTGCCTATCGACACTAATATCTGAAATGCCTATCGGCACCTATTTTTGAAATGCATATCGAAAACTACATATGAAATGCCTATCAGCACCTATATTTGAAATGCCTATCGGCAACCATATCTGGAATGCCTATCGGCACCTATATTTGAAATGCCTATCGGCTTCTATATCTGAAATGCCTTTCGACACCTATTTTAAAAATGCCAATTGGCAACTATAACTGCAATGCCTATTGGCACCTATATCTGAAATGGCTATCGGTACCTATTTTTGAAATGCCTATCGGAAACTACATCTGAAATGCCTATCAGCACTTATATTTGAAATGCCTATCGGCAACCATATCTGGAATGCCTATTGGCACCTATATTTGAAATGCCTATCGGCTTCTATATCTGAAATGCCTATCGGTACCTATTTTTAAAATGCCAATCGGCAACTATATCTGAAATGCCTATCGGCACCTATATCTGAAATGCCTATCGGCACCTATTTTTGTAATGCCTTTCGGAAACTACATCTGAAATGCCTATCTGCTCCTATATTTGAAATGCCTATCGGCAAATATATCTGAATTGCCTATCGACACTTATATTTGAAATACCTATCGGCTTTTATATCTGAAATGCCTATCGGCACCTATTTTTAAAATGTCAATCGGTAAATATATCTAAAATGCCTATCGGCACCTATATCTGAAATGCCTATCGGCACCAATTTCAAAAAATGCCTATCGGAAACTACATCTGGAATGCCTATCAGCACCTATATTTGAAATGCCTATCAGCAACCACATCAGAAATGCCTATCGGCACCTATACCTGAAATGCCTTTCGGCATTTATATCTGAAATGCCTATCGACACCTATTTTTAAAATGCCAATCGGCAACTATATCTGAAATGCCTATCGGCACCTATATCTGAAATGCCTATCGGCATCTATTTTTGAAATGCCTATCGGAAACTACATTTGAAATGCCTATCAGCACCTATATTTGAAATGCCTATCGGCAACCATATCTGAAATGCCTATCGACACCTATATTTGAAATACCTATCGGCTTCTATATCTGAAATGTCTATCGGCACCTATTTTTAAAATGCCAATCGGCAACTATATCTGAAATGCCTATCGGCACCTATATCTGAAATGCTATCGGCACCAATTTTTGAAATGCCTATCGGAAACTACATCTGAAATGCCTATCAGCACCTATATTTGAAATGCCTATCGGCAACCATATCTTGAATGCTTATCGGCACCTATATTTAAAATGCCTATCAGCTTCAATATCTGAAATGCCTATCGGCTCCTATTTTTAAAATGCCAATCGGCAACTATATCTGAAATGCCTATCGGCACCTATATCTGAAATGCCTATCGGCACCTATTTTTGAAATGCCTATCGGAAACTACATCTGAAATGCCTATCAGCACCTATATTTAAAATGCCTATCGGCAACCATATCTGGAATGCCTATCGGCAGCTATATTTGAAATGCCTATCGGCTTCTATATCTGAAATGCCTATCGGCACATATTTTCAAAATGCTAATCGGCATCTATATCTGTAATGCCTATCGGCACCTATATCTGAAATGCCTATCGGCACCTATTTTTGAAATGCCTATCGGAAACTACATCTGAAATGCCTATCAGCACCAATATTTGAAATGCCTATCGGCACCTATATCTGAAATGCCTATCCGCACCTATTTTTGAAATGCCTATCGGAAACTACATCTGAAATGCCTATCAGCACCTATATTTGAAATGCCTATCGGCTTCTATATCTGGAATGCCTATCGGCACCTATATTTGAAATGCCTATCGGCTTCTATATTTGAAATGCCTATCGGCAACTATATCTGAAATGCCTATCGACACCTATATTTGAAATACTTATCGGCCTTTATATCTGAAATGCCTATCGGCACCTATTTTTAAAATGCCAATCGGTAACTATATCTGAAATGCCTATCGGCACCTATATCTAAAATGCCTATCGGCACCAATTTTTGAAATGCCTATCGGAAACTACATCTGGAATGCCTATCAGCACCTATATTTAAAATGCCTATCGGCAACCATATCTGGAATGCCTATCGGCACCTATATTTGAATTGCCTATCGGCTTCTATATCTGAAATGCCTATCGACACCTATTTTTAAAATGCCAATCGGCAACTTTATCTGAAATGCCTATCGGCAACTTTATCTGAAATGCCTATCGGCACCTATATCTGAAATGCCTATTGGCACCTATTTTTAAAATGCCAATCGGCAGCTATATCTGAAATGCCTATCGGCTTCTATATCTGAAATGCCTATCGGCACCTATTTTTGAAATGCCTATCGGAAACTACATCTGAAATGCCTATCAGCACCTATATTTGAAATGCCTATCGGCAACCATATCTGGAATGTCTATCGGCACCTATATTTGAAATGCCTATCGGCTTCTATATCTGAAATGCCTATCGGCACCTATTTTTAAAATGCCAATCGGCAACTATATCTGAAATGCCTATCAGCACTTATATTTGAAATGCCTATCGGCAACTATATCTGGAATGCCTATCGGCAGCTATATTTGAAATGCCTATCGGCTTCTATATCTGAAATGCCTATCGGCACCTATTTTTAAAATGCCAATCGGCAACTATATCTGAAATGCCTATCGGCACCTATATCTGAAATGCCTATCGGCACCTATTTTTGAAATGCCTATCGGAAACTACATCTAAAATGCCTATCAGCACCTATATTTGAAATGCCTATCGGCAACCATATCTGGAATGCCTATCGGCACCTATATTTGAAATGCCTATTGGCTTCTATATCTGAAATGCCTATCGGCACCTATTTTTGAAATGCCTATCTGAAACTACATCTGAAATGCCTATCAGCACCAATATTTGAAATGCCTATCGGCAACCATATCATAAATGCCTATCGACACCTATATTTGAATTACCTATCGGCTTCTATATCTGAAATGCCTATCGGCACCTATTTTTAAAGTGCCAATCGGCAACTATATCTGAAATGCCTATCGGCACCTATATCTGAAATGCCTATCAGCACCAATTTTTAAAATGCCTATCGGAAACTACATCTAAAATGCTTATCAGCACCTATATTTGAAATGCCTATTGGCAACCATATCTGGAATGCCGATCGGCACCCATATTTGAAATGCCTATCGGCTTCTATATCTGAAATGCCTATCGGCACCTTTTTTTAAAATGCCAATTCGGCAACTATATCTGAAATGCCTATCGGCAACTATTTTTCAAATGCCTATCGGAAACTACATCTGAAATGCCTATCAGCACCTATATTTGAAATGCCTATCGGCAACCATATTTGGAATGCCTATCGGCACCTATATTTGAAATGCCTATCGGTTTCTATATCTGCAATGCCTATCGGCACCCATTTTTAAAATGCCAATCGGCAACTATATCTGAAATGCCTATCGGCACCTATATTTGAAATGCCTATCGGTATCTATTTTTGAAATACTTATCGGAAACTACATCTGAAATGCCTATCAGCACCTATATTTGAAATGCCTATCGGCTTCTATACCTGAAATGCCTATCGGCACCTATTTTAAAAATGCCAATCGGCAACTATATCTGAAATGCCTATCGGCACCTATATCTGAAATGCCTATCGGCACCTATTTTTGAAATGCCTATCGAAAACTACATCTAAAATGCCTATCAGCACCTATATTTGAAATGCCTATCGGCAACCACATCAGAAATGCCTATCGGCACCTATATCTGAAATGCCTTTCAAAATTTATATCTGAAATGCCTATCCACACCTATATTTGAAATGCCTATCGGCACCTATATTTTAAATGCCTATCGGCAACCATATCTGATATGCCTATCGGCACCTATATCTGAAATGCCTAACGGCAACTATTTTCGAAATGCCTATCGGAAACTACATCTAAAATGCCTATCGGCAGGTTATTTAAAATGCCAATCGGCAACTATATCTGAAATGCCTATCGGCACCTATATCTGAAATGCCTATCGGCACCAATTTTTGAAATGCCTATCGGAAACTACATCTGGAATGCCTATCAGCACCTATATTTGAAATGCCTATCGGCAACCATATCTGGAATGCTTATCGGTACCTATATTTGAAATGCCTATCGGCTTCTATATCTGAAATGCCTATCGGCACCTATTTTTAAAATGCCAATCGGCAACTATATCTGAAATGCCTATCGGCACCTATATCTGAAATGCCTATCGGAAACTACATCTGAAATGCCTATCAGCACCTTTATTTGAAATGCCTATCGGCAACCATATCTGGAATGCTTATCGGCACCTATATTTGAAATGCCTATCGGCTTCTATATCTGAAATGCCTATCGGCACCTATTTTTAAAATGCCAATCGGCATTTATATCTGAAATGCCTATCAGCACCTATATCTAAAATGCCTATCGGCACCTATTTTTGAAATGCCTATCGGAAACTACATCTGAAATGCCTATCAGCACCTATATTTGAAATTCCTATCGGCAACCATATCCGGAATGCCTATCGGCACCTATATTTGAAATGCCTATCGGCTTCTATATCTGAAATGCCTATCGGCACCTATTTTAAAAATGCCAATCGGCAACTATATCTGAAATGCCTATCGGCACCTATATCTGAAATGCCTATCGGCACCTATTTTTGTAATGCCTATCGGAAACTACATCTGAAATGCATATCAGCACCAATATTTGAAATGCCTTTTGGCAACCGTATCTGAAATGCCTATCGACACCTATATTTGAAATACCTATCGGCTTCTATATCTGAAATGCCTATCGGCACCTATTTTTAAAATGCCAATCGGCAACTATATCTGAAATGCCTATCGGCACCTATATCTGAAATGCCTATCGGCACCAATTTTTGAAATGCCTATCGGAAACTACATCTGAAATGCCTTTCAGCACTTATATTTGAAATGCCTATCGGCAACCATATCTGGAATGCCTATCGGCACCTACATTTGAAATGCCTATCGGCTTCTATATCTGAAATGCCTATCGGCACCTATTTTAAAAATGCCAATCGGCAACTATATCTGAAATGCCTATCGGCACCTATATCTGAAATGCCTATCGGCACCTATTTTTAAATGCCTATCGGAAACTACATCTGAAATGCCTATCAGCACCTATATTTGAAATGCCTATCGGCAACCATATCTGGAATGCCTATCGGCACCTACATTTGAAATGCCTATCGGCTTCTATATCTGAAATGCCTATCGGCACCTATTTTTAAAATGCCAATCGGCAACTATATCTGAAGTGCCTATCGGCACCTATATCTGAAATGCCTATCGGCACCTATTTTTGAAATGCCTATCGAAAACTACATCTGAAATGCCTATCAGCACCTATATTTGAAATGCCTATCGGCAACCACATCAGAAATGCCTATCGGCACCTATATCTGAAATGCCTTTCGGCATTTATATCTGAAATGCCTATCGACACCTATATTTGAAATGCCTATCGGCACCTATATTTTAAATGCCTATCGGCAACTATATCTGATATGCCTATCGGCACCTATATCTGAAATGCCTATCGGCACCTATTTTTGAAATGCCTATCGGAAACTACATCTAAAATGCCTATCGGCACCTATTTTTAAAATGCTAATCGGCAACTATATCTGAAATGCCTATCGGCACCTATATCTGAAATGCTTATCGGCACCTATTTTTGAAATGCCTATCGGAAATTACATCTGAAATGCCTATCAGCACCTATATTTGAAATGCATATCGGCAACCATATCTGGAATGCCTATCGGCACCTATATTTGAAATGCATATCGGCTTCTATATCTGAAATGCCTATCGGCACCTATTTTTAAAATGCCAATCGGCAACTATATCTGAAATGCCTATCGGCACATATATCTGAAATGCCTATCGGCACCTATTTTTGAAATGCCTATCGGAAACTACATCTAAAATGCCTATCAGCACCTATATTTGAAATGCCTATCGGCAACCATATCTGGAATGCCTATCGGCACCTATATTAGAAATGCCTATCGGCTTCTATATCTGAAATGCCTATCGGCACCTATTTTTAAAATGCCAATCGGCAACTATATCTGAAATGCCTATCGGCACCTATTTTTTTAATTGCCTATCGGAAACTACATCTGAAATGCCTATCAGCACCTATATTTGAAATGCCTATCGGCAACCATATCTGAAATGCCTATCGACACCTATATTTGAAATACCTATCGGCTTCTATATCTGAAATGCCTATCGGCACCTATTTTCAAAATGCCAATCGGCAACTATATCTGAAATGCCTATCGGCACCTATATCTGAAATGCCTATCGAAACCTATTTTTGAAATGCCTATCGGAAACTACATCTGAAATGCCTATCAGCACTTATATTTGAAATGCCTATCGGCAACCATATCTGGAATGCCTATCAGCACCTATATTTGAAATGCCTATCGGCTTCTATATCTGAAATGCCTATCGGCACCTATTTTTAAAATGCCAATCGGCAACTATATCCGAAATGCCTACCGGCACCTATATCTGAAATGCCTATCGGCACCTATTTTTGAAATGCCTTTCGGAAACTACATCTGAAATGCCTATCTGCTCCTATATTTGAAATGCCTATCGGCAACCATATCTGAAATACCTATCGCCACCTATATTTGAAATACCTATCGGCCTCTATATCTGAAATACCTATCGGCACCTGTTTTTAAAATGCCAATCGGCAACTATATCTGAAATGCCTATCGGCACCTATATCTGACATGCCTATTGGCATCAATTTTTGAAATGTCTATCGGAAACTACATCAAAAATGCCTATCAGCACCTATATTTGAAATGCCTATCGGCAACCATATCTGGAATGCCTATCGGCACCTATATTTGAAATGCCTGTCGGCTTCTATATCTGAAATGCCTATCGGCACCTATTTTTGAAATGCCTATCGGAAGCTACATCTGAAATGCCTATCAGCACCTATATTTGAAATGCCTATCGGCAACCATATCTGGAATGCCTATCGGCACCTATATTTGAAATGCCTATCGGCTTCTATATCTGAAATGCCTATCGGCACCTATTTTTAAAATGCCAATCGGCAACTATATCTGAAATGCCTATCGGCACCTATATCTGAAATGCCTATCGGCACCAGTTTTTGAAATGCCTGTCGGAAACTACATCTGAAATGCCTATCAGCACCTATATTTGAAACGCCTATCGGCAACCATATCTGAAATGCCTATTGACACCTATATTTGAAATACCTATCGGCTTCTATATCTGAAATGCCTATCGGCACCTATTTTTAAAATGCCAATTGGCAACAATATCTGAAATGCCTATCGGAACCTATATCTAAAATGCCTATCGGCACCAATTTTTGGAATGCCTATCAGGAACTACATATGGAATGCCTATCAGCACCTATATTTGAAATGCCTATCGGCAACCATATCTGGAATGCCTATCGGCACCTATATTTGAAATGCCTATCGGCTTCTATATCTGAAATGCCTATCGACACCTATTTTTAAAATGCCAATCGGCAACTATATCCGAAATGCCTATCGGCACCTATATCTGGAATGCCTATCGGCACCTATTTTTGAAATGCGCATCGGAAACTACATCTGAAATGCCTATCAGCACCTATATTTGAAATGCCTATCGGCAACCATATCTGAAATGCCTATCGACACCTATATTTGAAATACCTGTGGGCTTCTATATCTGAAATGCCTATCGGCACCTATTTTTAAAATGCTAATCGGAAACTATATCTGAAATGCCTATCGGCACCTATATCTGAAATGCCCATCGGCACCTATTTTTGAAATGCCTATCGGAAACTACATCTGAAATGCCTATCAGCACCTATATTTGAAATGCCTATCGGCAACCAATACTGGAATGCCTATCGGCACCTATATTTGAAATGCCTATCGGCTTCTATATCTGAAATGCCTATCGGCACCTATTTTTAAAATGCCAATCGGCAACTATATCTGTAATGCCTATCGGCACCTATATCTGAAATGCCTATCGGCACCTATTTTTGAAATGCCTATCGGAAACTACATCTGAAATGCCTATCAACACCAATATTTGAAATGCCTATCGGCAACCATATCTAAAATGCCTATCGACACCTATATTTGAAATACCTATCGGCTTCTATATTTGAAATGCCTATCGGCAACTATATCTGGAATGCCTATCGGCACCTATATTTTAAATGCCTATCGGCTTCTATATCTGAAATGCCTATCGGCACCTATTTTTGAAATGCCTATCGGAAACTACATCTGAAATGCCTATCGGCACCTATATTTGGAATGCCTATCGGCAACCATATCTGGAATGCCTATCGGCACCTATATTTGAAATGCCTATCGGCTTCTATATCTGAAATGCCTATCGGCACCTATTTTTAAAATGCCTATCGGCAACTATATCTGAAGTGCCTATCGGCACCAATATCTGAAATGCCTATCGGCACCTATTTTTGAGATGCCTATCGAAAACTACATCTGAAATGCCTATCAGCACCTATATTAGAAATGCCTATCGGCAACCACATCAGAAATTCCTATCGGCACCTATATCTGAAATGCCTTCCGGCATTTATATCTAAAATGCTTATCGACACCTATATTTGAAATGCCTATCGGCACCTATATTTTAAATGCCTATCGGCAACTATATCTGATATGCCTATCGGCACCTATATCTGAAATGCCTATCGGCACCTATTTTTGAAATGCCTATTGGAAACTACATCTAAAATGCCTATCGGCATCTATTTTTAAAATGCCAATCGGCAACTATATCTTAAATGCCTATCAGCACCTATATTTGAAATGCCTATCATCAACCATATCTGGAATGCTTATCGGCACCTATATTTGAAATGCCTATCGGCTTCTATAACTGAAATGCCCATCGACACCTATTTTAAAAATGCCAATTGGCAACTATATCTGCAATGCCTATCGGCACCTATATCTGAAATGCCTATCGGCACCTATTTTTGAAATGCCTATCGAAAACTACATCTGAAATGCCTATCAGCACCTATATTTGAAATGCCCATCGGCAACCAAATCTGGAATGCCTATCGGCACCTATATTTGAAATGCCTATCGGCTTCTATATCTGAAATGCCTATCGGCACCTATTTTTAAAATGCCAATCGGCAACTATATCTGTAATGCCTATCGGCACCTATATCTGAAATGCCTATCGGCACTTATTTTTGAAATGCCTATCGGAAACTACATCTGAAATGCCTATCAACACCAATATTTGAAATGCCTATCGGCAACCATATCTGAAATGCCTATCGACACCTATATTTGAAATACCTATCGGCTTCTATATCTGAAATGCCTATCGGCACCTATTTTTAAAATGCCAATCGGCAACTATATCTGAAATGCCTATCGGCACCTATATCTGAAATGCCTATCGGCACCTATATCTGAAATGCCTATCGGCACCAATTTTTGAAATGCCTATCGGAAACTACATCTGAAATGCCTATCAGCACCTATATTTGAAATGCCTATCGGCAACTATATCTGGAATGCCTATCGGCACCTATATTTGAAATGCCTATCGGCTTCTATATCTGAAATGCCTATCGGCACCTATTTTTGAAATGCCTATCGGAAACTGCATCTGAAATGCCTATCAGCACCTATATTTGAAATGCCTATCGGCAACCATATCTGGAATGTCTATCGGCACCTATATTTGAAATGCCTATCGGCTTCTATATCTGAAATGCCTATCGGCACCTATTTTTAAAATGCCAATCGGCAACTATATCTGTAATGCCTATCGGCACCTATATCTGAAATGCCTATCGGAAACTACATCTGAAATGCCTATCAGCACCTATATTTAAAATGCCTATCGGCAACCATATCTGGAATGTCTATCGGCACCTATATTTGAAATGCCTATCGGCTTCTATATCTGAAATGCCTATCGGCACATTTTTTTGAAATGCCAATCGGCAACTATATCTGAAATGCCTATCGGCACCTATATCTGAAATGCCTATCGGCACCAATTTTTGAAATGCCTATCGGAAACTACATCTTAAATGCCTATCAGCACCTATATTTGAAATGCCTATCGGCACCTATTTTTAAAATGCCAATCGGCAACTATATCTGAAATGCCTATCGGCACCTATATCTGAAATGCCTATCGGCACCTATATCTGAAACGCCTATCGGCACCAATTTTTGAAATGCCTATCGGAAACTACATCTGAAATGCCTATCAGCACCTATATTTGAAATGCCTATCGGCAACTATATCTGGACTGCCTATCGGCACCTATATTTGAAATGCCTATCGGCTTCTATATCTAAAATGCCTATCGGCACCTATTTTTGAAATGCCTATCGGAAACTGCATCTGAAATGCCTATCAGCACCTATATTTGAAATGCCTATCGGCAACCATATCTGGAATGTCTATCGGCACCTATATTTGAAATGCCTATCGGCTTCTATATCTGAAATGCCTATCGGCACCTATTTTTAAAATGCCAATCGGCAACTATATCTGTAATGCCTATCGGCACCTATATCTGAAATGCCTATCGGCACCTATTTTTGAAATGCCTATCGGAAATTACATCTGAAATGCCTATCAGCACCTATATTTGAAATGCCTATCGGCAACCATATCTGGAATGTCTATCGGCACCTATATTTGAAATGCCTATCGGCTTCTATATCTGAAATGCCCATCGACATTTATTTTTAAAATGCCAATCGGCAACTATATCTGAAATGCCTATCGGCACCTATATCTGTAATGCCTATCGGCACCTATTTTTGAAATGCCTATCGGAAATTATATCTGAAATGCCTATCAGCACCTATATTTGAAATGCATATCGGCAACCATATCTGGAATGCCTATCGGCACCTATATTTGAAATGCATATCGGCTTCTATATCTGAAATGCCTATCGGCACCTATTTTTAAAATGCTAATCGGCAACTATATCTGAAATGCCTATCGGCACATATATCTGAAATGCCTATCGGCACCTATTTTTGGAATGCCTATCGGAAACTACATCTAAAATGCCTATCAGCACCTATATTTGAAATGCCTATCGGCAACCATATCTGGAATGCCTATCGGCACCTATATTAGAAATGCCTATCGGCTTCTATATCTGAAATGCCTATCGGCACCTATTTTTAAAATGCCAATCGGCAACTATATCTGAAATGCCTATCGGCACCTATTTTTTTAATTGCCTATCGGAAACTACATCTGAAATGCCTATCAGCACCTATATTTGAAATGCCTATCGGCAACCATATCTGAAATGCCT
Organism: Venustoraphidia nigricollis; assembly: GCA_034508555.1. Lineage (NCBI taxonomy): Eukaryota > Metazoa > Arthropoda > Insecta > Raphidioptera > Raphidiidae > Venustoraphidia > Venustoraphidia nigricollis. Next base: position 198,850 of record JAVRKA010000272.1, read on the forward strand.
ATCGACACCTATATTTGAAATACCTATCGGCTTCTATATCTGAAATGCCTATCGGCACCTATTTTCAAAATGCCAATCGGCAACTATATCTGAAATGCCTATCGGCACCTATATCTGAAATGCCTATCGAAACCTATTTTTGAAATGCCTATCGGAAACTACATCTGAAATGCCTATCAGCACTTATATTTGAAATGCCTATCGGCAACCATATCTGGAATGCCTATCAGCACCTATATTTGAAATGCCTATCGGCTTCTATATCTGAAATGCCTATCGGCACCTATTTTTAAAATGCCAATCGGCAACTATATCCGAAATGCCTACCGGCACCTATATCTGAAATGCCTATGGACACCTATTTTTGAAATGCCTTTCGGAAACTACATCTGAAATGCCTATCTGCTCCTATATTTGAAATGCCTATCGGCAACCATATCTGAAATGCCTATCGCCACCTATATTTGAAATACCTATCGGCCTCTATATCTGAAATACCTATCGGCACCTGTTTTTAAAATGCCAATCGGCAACTATATCTGAAATGCCTATCGGCACCTATATCTGACATGCCTATTGGCATCAATTTTTGAAATGTCTATCGGAAACTACATCAAAAATGCCTATCAGCACCTATATTTGAAATGCCTATCGGCAACCATATCTGGAATGCCTATCGGCACCTATATTTGGAATGCCTGTCGGCTTCTATATCTGAAATGCCTATCGGCACCTATTTTTGAAATGCCTATCGGAAGCTACATCTGAAATGCCTATCAGCACCTATATTTGAAATGCCTATCGGCAACCATATCTGGAATGCCTATCGGCACCTATATTTGAAATGCCTATCGGCTTCTATATCTGAAATGCCTATCGGCACCTATTTTTAAAATGCCAATCGGCAACTATATCTGAAATGCCTATCGGCACCTATATCTGAAATGCCTATCGGCACCAGTTTTTGAAATGCCTGTCGGAAACTACATCTGAAATGCCTATCAGCACCTATATTTGAAACGCCTATCGGCAACCATATCTGAAATGCCTATTGACACCTTTATTTGAAATACCTATCGGCTTCTATATCTGAAATGCCTATCGGCACCTATTTTTAAAATGCCAATTGGCAACAATATCTGAAATGCCTATCGGCACCTAAATCTGAAATGCCTATCGGCACCAATTTTTGAAATGCCTATCAGGAACTACATATGGAATGCCTATCAGCACCTATATTTGAAATGCCTATCGGCAACCATATCTGGAATGCCTATCGGCACCTATATTTGAAATGCCTATCGGCTTCTATATCTGAAATACCTATCGACACCTATTTTTAAAATGCCAATCGGCAACTATATCTGAAATGCCTATCGGCACCTATATCTGAAATGCCTATCGGCACCTATTTTTGAAATGCGCATCGGAAACTACATCTGAAATGCCTATCAGCACCTATATTTGAAATGCCTATCGGCAACCATATCTGAAATGCCTATCGACACCTATATTTGAAATACCTATCGGCTTCTATATCTGAAATGCCTATCGGCACCTATTTTTAAAATGCTAATCGGAAACTATATCTGAAATGCCTATCGGCACCTATATCTGAAATGCCTATCGGCACCTATATCTGAAATGCCTATCGGCACCTATATCTGAAATGCCTATCGGCACCTATTTTTAAAATGCCAATCGGCAACTATATCTGTAATGCCTATCGGCACCTATATCTGAAATGCCTATCGGCACCTATTTTTGAAATGCCTATCGGAAACTACATCTGAAATGCCTATCAGCACCTATATTTGAAATGCCTATCGGAAACTACATCTGAAATGCCTATCAGCACCTATATTTGAAATGCCTATCGGCAACCAATACTGGAATGCCTATCGGCACCTATATTTGAAATGCCTATCGGCTTCTATATCTGAAATGCCTATCGGCACCTATTTTTAAAATGCCAATCGGCAACTATATCTGTAATGCCTATCGGCACCTATATCTGAAATGCCTATCGGCACCTATTTTTGAAATGCCTATCGGAAACTACAACTGAAATGCCTATCAACACCAATATTTGAAATGCCTATCGGCAACCATATCTGAAATGCCTATCGACACCTATATTTGAAATACCTATCGGCTACTATATTTGAAATGCCTATCGGCAACTATATCTGGAATGCCTATCGGCACCTATATTTTAAATGCCTATCGGCTTCTATATCTGAAATGCCTATCGGCACCTATTTTTGAAATGCCTATCGGAAACTACATCTGAAATGCCTATCAGCACCTATATTTGAAATGCCTATCGGCAACCATATCTGGAATGTCTATCGGCACCTATATTTGAAATGCCTATCGGCTTCTATATCTGAAATGCCTATCGGCACCTATTTTTAAAATGCCAATCGGCAACTATATCTGTAATGCCTATCGGCACCTATATCTTAAATGCCTATCGGCACCTATTTTTGAAATGCCTATCGGAAACTACATCTGAAATGCCTATCAGCACCTATATTTGAAATGCCTATCGGCACCTATTTTTAAAATGCCAATCGGCAACTATATCTGAAATGCCTATCGGCACCTATATCTGAAATGCCTATCGGCACCAATTTTTGAAATGCCTATCGGAAACTACATCTGAAATGCCTTTCAGCACTTATATTTGAAATGCCACTCGGCAACCATATCTGGAATGCCTATCGGCACCTACATTTGAAATGCCTATCGGCTTCTATATCTGAAATGCCTATCGGCACCTATTTTAAAAATGCCAATCGGCAACTATATCTGAAATGCCTATCGGCACCTATATCTGAAATGCCTATCGGCACCTATTTTTGAAATGCCTATCGGAAACTACATCTGAAATGCCTATCAGCACCTATATTTGGAATGCCTATCGGCAACCATATCTAGAATGCCTATCGGCACCTATATTTGAAATGCCTATCGGCTTCTATAACTGAAATGCCTATCGGCACCTATTTTTAAAATGCCAATCGGCAACTATATCTGAAATGCCTATCGGCACCTATATCTGAAATGCCTATCGGCACCTATTTTTGTAATGTCTTTCGGAAACTACATCTGAAATGCCTATCTGCTCCTATATTTGAAATGCCTATCGGCAACCATATCTGAAATGCCTATCGACACTTATATTTGAAATACCTATCGGCTTCTATATCTGAAATGCCTATCGGCACCTGTTTTTAAAATGCCGATCGGCAACTATATCTGAAATGCCTATCGGCACCTATATCTGAAATGCCTATCGGCATCAATTTTTGAAATGCCTATCGGAAACTACATCTAAAATGCCTATCGGCATCTATTTTTAAAATGCCAATCGGCAACTATATCTTAAATGTCTATCAGCACCTATATTTGAAATGCCTATCGGCACCTATTTTTAGATGCCTATCGAAAACTACATCTGAAATGCCTATCAGCACCTATATTTTAAATGCCTATCGGCGACTATATCTGATATGCCTATCGGCACCTATATCTGAAATGCCTATCGGCACCTATTTTTGAAATGCCTATTGGAAACTACATCTAAAATGCCTATCGGCATCTATTTTTAAAATGCCAATCGGCAACTATATCTTAAATGCCTATCAGCACCTATATTTGAAATGCCTATCGGCAACCATATCTGGAATGCCTATCGGCACATATATTTGAAATGCCTATCGGCTTCTATATCTGAAATGCCTATCGACACCTATTTTTAAAATGCCAATTGGCAACTATATTTGCAATGCCTATCGGCACATATATCTGAAATGCCTATCGGTACCTATTTTTGAAATGCCTATCGGAAACTACATCTGAAATGCCTATCAGCACTTATATTTGAAATGCCTATCGGCAAACATATCTGGAATGCCTATCGGCACCTATATTTAAAATGCCAATCGGCTTCTATATCTGAAATGCCTATCGGCTTCTATATCTGAAATGTTTATCGGCACCTATTTTTAAAATGCCAATCGGCAACTATATCTGTAATGCCTATCGGCACCTATATCTGAAATGCCTATCGGCACCTATTTTTGAAATGCCTATCGGAAACTACATCTGAAATGCCTATCAACACCAATATTTGAAATGCCTATCGGCAACCATATCTAAAATGCCTATCGGCACCTATATCTGAAATGCCTATCGGCACCTATTTTTGAAATGCCTATCGGAAACTACATCTGAAATGCCTATCAGCACCTATATTTGGAATGCCTATCGGCAACCATATCTGAAATGCCTATCGGCATCTATATTTGAAATGCCTATCGGCTTCTATATCTGAAATGCCTATCGGCACCTATTTTTAAAATGCCTATCGGCAACTATATCTGAAGTGCCTATCGGCATCAATTTTTGAAATGCCTATCGGAAACTACATCTTAAATGCCTATCAGCACCTATATTTGAAATGCCTATAGGCAACCATATCTGGAATGCCTATCGGCACTTATATTAGAAATGCCTATCGGCTTCTATATCTTAAATGCCTATCGGCACTTATTTTTAAAATGCCAATTGGCAACTATATCTAAAATGCCTATCGGCAACTACATCTAAAATGCCTATCGGCACCTATTTTTGAAATGCCTATAGGCAACCATATCTGGAATGCCTATCGGCACTTATATTAGAAATGCCTATCGGCTTCTATATCTGAAATGCCTATCAGCACTTATATTTGAAATGCCTATCGGCGACCATATCTGGAATGCCTATTGGCACCTATATTTGAAATTCCTATCGGCTTCTATATCTGAAATGCCTATCGGCACCTATTTTTAAAATGCCAATCGGCAACTATATCTGAAATGCCTATCGGCACCTATTTTTGTAATGCCTTTCGGCACCTATTTTTGTAATGCCTTTCGGAAACTACATCTGAAATGCCTATCTGCTCCTATATTTGAAATGCCTATCGGCAACCATATCTGAAATGCCTATCGACACTTATATTTGAAATACCTATCGGCTTCTATATCTGAAATGCCTATCGGCACCTGTTTTTAAAATGCCGATCGGCAACTATATCTGAAATGCCTATCGGCACCTATATCTGAAATGCCTATCGGAAACTACATCTGAAATGCCTATCAGCACCTATATTTGAAATGCCTATCGGCAACCATATCTGGGATGCCTATCGGCACCTATTTTTAAAATGCCAATCGGCAACTATATCTGTAATGCCTATCGGCACCTATATCTGAAATGCCTATCGGCACCTATTTTTGAAATGCCTATCGGAAACTACATCTGAAATGCCTATCAACACCAATATTTGAAATGCCTATCGGCAACCATATCTAAAATGCCTATCGGCACCTATATCTGAAATGCCTATCGGCACCTATTTTTGAAATGCCTATCGGAAACTACATCTGAAATGCCTATCAGCACCTATATTTGGAATGCCTATCGGCAACCATATCTGAAATGCCTATCGGCATCTATATTTGAAATGCCTATCGGCTTCTATATCTGAAATGCCTATCGGCACCTATTTTTAAAATGCCTATCGGCAACTATATCTGAAGTGCCTATCGACACTAATATCTGAAATGCCTATCGGCACCTATTTTTGAAATGCCTATCGAAAACTACATATGAAATGCCTATCAGCACCTATATTTGAAATGCCTATCGGCAACCATATCTGGAATGCCTATCGGCACCTATATTTGAAATGCCTATCGGCTTCTATATCTGAAATGCCTTTCGACACCTATTTTAAAAATGCCAATTGGCAACTATAACTGCAATGCCTATCGGCACCTATATCTGAAATAACTATCGGTACCTATTTTTGAAATGCCTATCGGAAACTACATCTGAAATGCCTATCAGCACTTATATTTGAAATGCCTATCGGCAACCATATCTGGAATGCCTATTGGCACCTATATTTGAAATGCCTATCGGCTTCTATATCTGAAAAGCCTATCGGTACCTATTTTTAAAATGCCAATCGGCAACTATATCTGAAATGCCTATCGGCACCTATATCTGAAATGCCTATCGGCACCTATTTTTGTAATGCCTTTCGGAAACTACATCTGAAATGCCTATCTGCTCCTATATTTGAAATGCCTATCGGCAAATATATCTGAAATGCCTATCGACACTTATATTTGAAATACCTATCGGCTTCTATATCTGAAATGCCTATAGGCACCTGTTTTTAAAATGCCAATCGGCAACTATATCTGAAATGCCTATCGGCACCTATATCTGAAATGCCTATCGGCATCAATTTTTGAAATGCCTATCGGAAACTACATCTAAAATGTCTATCAGCACCTATATTTGAAATGCCTATAGGCAACCATATCTGGAATGCCTATCGGCACCTATATTAGAAATGCCTATCGGCTTCTATATCTGAAATGCCTATCGGCACTTATTTTTTAAATGCCAATTGGCAACTATATCTGAAATGCCTATCGGCAACTATATCTGAAATGCCTATCAGCACCTATTTTAGAAATGCCTATCGGAAACTACATCTGAAATGCCTATCAGCACCTATATTTGAAATGCCTATCGGCAACCACATCAGAAATGCCTATCGGCACCTATATCTGAAATGCCTTTCGGCATTTATATCTGAAATGCCTATCCACACCTATATTTGAAATGCCTATCGGCACCTATATTTTAAATGCCTATCGGCAACCATATCTGATATGCCTATCGGCACCTATATCTGAAATGCCTAACGGCAACTATTTTCGAAATGCCTATCGGAAACTACATCTAAAATGCCTATCGGCAGGTTATTTAAAATGCCAATCGGCAACTATATCTGAAATGCCTATCGGCACCTATATCTGAAATGCCTATCGGCACCAATTTTTCAAATGCCTATCGGAAACTACATCTGGAATGCCTATCAGCACCTATATTTGAAATGCCTATCGGCAACCATATCTGGAATGCTTATCGGTACCTATATTTGAAATGCCTATCGGCTTCTATATCTGAAATGCCTATCGGCACCTATTTTTAAAATGCCAATCGGCAACTATATCTGAAATGCCTATCGGCACCTATATCTGAAATGCCTATCGGAAACTACATCTGAAATGCCTACCAGCACCTTTATTTGAAATGCCTATCGGCAACCATATCTGGAATGCTTATCGGCACCTATATTTGAAATGCCTATCGGCTTCTATATCTGAAATGCCTATCGGCACCTATTTTTAAAATGCCAATCGGCAATTATATCTGAAATGCCTATCAGCACCTATATCTAAAATGCCTATCGGCACCTATTTTTGAAATGCCTATCGGAAACTACATCTGAAATGCCTATCAGCACCTATATTTGAAATTCCTATCGGCAACCATATCCGGAATGCCTATCGGCACCTATATTTGAAATGCCTATCGGCTTCTATATCTGAAATGCCTATCGGCACCTATTTTAAAAATGCCAATCGGCAACTATATCTGAAATGCCTATCGGCACCTATATCTGAAATGCCTATCGGCACCTATTTTTGTAATGCCTATCGGAAACTACATCTGAAATGCCTATCAGCACCAATATTTGAAATGCCTTTTGGCAACCGTATCTGAAATGCCTATCGACACCTATATTTGAAATACCTATCGGCTTCTATATCTGAAATGCCTATCGGCACCTATTTTTAAAATGCCAATCGGCAACTATATCTGAAATGCCTATCGGCACCTATATCTGAAATGCCTATCGGCACCAATTTTTGAAATGCCTATCGGAAACCACATCTGAAATGCCTTTCAGCACTTATATTTGAAATGCCTATCGGCAACCATATCTGGAATGCCTATCGGCACCTACATTTGAAATGCCTATCGGCTTCTATATCTGAAATGCCTATCGGCACCTATTTTAAAAATGCCAATCGGCAACTATATCTGAAATGCCTATCGGCACCTATATCTGAAATGCCTATCGGCACCTATTTTTAAATGCCTATCGGAAACTACATCTGAAATGCCTATCAGCACCTATATTTGAAATGCCTATCGGCAACCATATCTGGAATGCCTATCGGCACCTACATTTGAAATGCCTATCGGCTTCTATATCTGAAATGCCTATCGGCACCTATTTTTAAAATGCCATTCGGCAACTATATCTGAAGTGCCTATCGGCACCTATATCTGAAATGCCTATCGGCACCTATTTTTGAAATGCCTATCGAAAACTACATCTGAAATGCCTATCAGCACCTATATTTGAAATGCCTATCGGCAACCACATCAGAAATGCCTATCGGCACCTATATCTGAAATGCCTTTCGGCATTTATATCTGAAATGCCTATCGACACCTATATTTGAAATGCCTATCGGCACCTATATTTTAAATGCCTATCGGCAACTATATCTGATATGCCTATCGGCACCTATATCTGAAATGCCTATCGGCACCTATTTTTGAAATGCCTATCGGAAACTACATCTAAAATGCCTATCGGCACCTATTTTTAAAATGCTAATCGGCAACTATATCTGAAATGCCTATCGGCACCTATATCTGAAATGCCTATCGGCACCTATTTTTGAAATGCCTATCGGAAACTACATCTGAAATTCCTATCAGCAACTATATTTGAAATGCCTATCGGCAACCATATCTGAAATGCCTATCGACACCTATATTTGAAATACCTATCGGCTGCTATATCTGAAATGCCTATCGGCACCTTTTTTTAAAATGCCAATCGGCAACTATATCTGAAATGCCTATCGGCACCTATATCTGAAATGCCTAGCGGCACCAATTTTTGAAATGCCTATCGGAAACTACATCTGAAATGCTTATCAGCACCTATATTTGAAATGCCTATCGGCAACCATATCTGGAATGCCTATCGGCACCTATATTTGAAATGCCTATCGGCTTCTATATCTGAAATGCCTATCGACACCTATTTTTAAAATGCCAATTGGCAACTATATCTGAAATTGCTATCGGCACCTATATCTGAAATGCCTATCGGTACCTATTTTTGAAATGCAAATCGTAAACTACATCTGAAATGCCTATCAGCACTTATATTTGAAATGCCTATCGGCAACCATATCTGGAATGCCTATCGGCACCTATATTTGAAATGCCTATCGGTTTCTATATCTGAAATGCCTATTGGCACCTATTTTTAAAATGCCAATCGGCAACTATATCTGAAATACTTATCGGCACCTATATCTGAAATGCCTATCGGCACCTATTTTTGAAATGCCTTTCGGAAACTACATCTGAAATGCCTATCTGCTCCTATATTTGAAATGCCTATCGGCAACCATATCTGAAATGCCTATCGACACCTATATTTGAAATACCTATCGGCTTCTATATCTGAAATGCCTATCGACACCTATTTTTAAAATGCCAATTGGCAACTATATCTGAAATTGCTATCGGCACCTATATCTGAAATGCCTATCGGTACCTATTTTTGAAATGCCTATCGGAAACTACATCTGAAATGCCTTTCAGCACTTATATTTGAAATGCCTATCGGCAACCATATCTGGAATGCCTATCGGCACCTATATTTGAAATGCCTATCGGTTTCTATATCTGAAATGCCTATCGGCACCTATTTTTAAAATGCCAATCGGCAACTATATCTGAAATGCTTATCGGCACCTATATCTGAAATGCCTATCGGCACCTATTTTTGAAATGCCTTTCGGAAACTACATCTGAAATGCCTATCTGCTCCTATATTTGAAATGCCTATCGGCAACCATATCTGAAATGCCTATCGACACCTATATTTGAAATACCTATCGGCCTCTATATCTGAAATGCCTATCGGCACCTGTTTTTAAAATGCCAATCGGCAACTATATCTGAAATGCCCATCGGCACCTATATCTGAAGTGCCTATCGGCATCAATTTTTGAAATGCCTATCGGAAACTACATCTAAAATGGGGTCCGTGAATTCAGCCGCACTTTTGTTATCCGCAAGGACCAAAATGGGTGGGCTGGTTTGTGCTTCGTTTGTGCCTTTTCCTGCTTCAAGAATTTTCGTTCCTGCTTTTGGCGTTTCCGAGAAAATCCAAAATTTCATATCTGCGGCCAGGTTCACGCCAGCTGCAACTTTTTGGATTTTGTAATTTTTTGACTTGCGGCTCGTTTGTGCTTCGTTTGTGCCTTATCCTGCTTCAAGAATTTTCGTTCCTGCTTTTCTCGTTTCCAAGAAAATCGAAAAGTAATTATCTGCGGCTAGGTTCACGCCAGCCGCAACATTTTGGAATTTGTAAAATTTTTACTTGCGGTTCGTTTGTGCCTTTTCCTGCTTCAAAAATTTTCGTTCCTGCTTTTTCCGTTTTTGAGATAATCGAAAATCAAAATTCGGGAAGCGTGAACTCAGCCGCACTTTTGTTAGCCGCAAGGATCAAAATGGGTGGGCTGGTTTGTGCTTCGTTTGTGCCTTTTCCTGCTTCAAGAATTTTCGTTCCTGCTTTTTGCGTTTCCGAGAAAAACGCATAAAAAGAAAATTCAATTTTTACGTAATTTAAAATGTGCGTCTGGAGTAACAAATAGATTACTTTTTTTTCATGTTATCATACACTAAAAATATTCCCCAGTCCATAATTTGTCCGGAAAATTGAACCCTTCTTAGAGAAAAACGACATAATTTATAAAATCAATGCTTTTACATATTCCCGAGGTGCGGCTCGAAAAACTGTTTGGAACTGTAGAAGTATTATGGTGCGGATGGTTAGTGCTTACTATCAAAAGATTCCTGCTTTCATAATATGTTCGGAAAATATATTCCTTTTTAGAAAAAATCGACATTTTTTAAAAAATCTATTATTTTACTCATTCTCGAGGTGCGGCTCGTAAAACTGTTTGGAACTGCTGAAGTATTATGGTGCGGTTGGTTAGTGTCTACTATCAAAATATTCCTGCTTCCATAATATGTTCGGAAAATATATTCCTTCTTAGTGAAAATCGACATTTTTTTAAAAATCTATGATTTTACACTTTCCTGACGTGCGGCTCGGAAAACTGTTTGGAACTGCTATAGTATTGTGGTCCGACTGGTTAGTGCCCACTATTAGAAGATTCCTGCTTGCATAATATGTTCGGAAAATATATTCCTTCTTAGAGAAAATCGACATTTTTTAAAAAATCTATGATTATACACATTCTCGAGGTGCGGCTCGTAAAACTGTTTGGAACTGCTGAAGTATTATGGTGCGGTTGGTTAGTGCTTACTATCAAAAGATTCCTGCTTCCATAATATATTCGGAAAATATATTCGTTCTTAGAGAAAATCGATATTTTTTAAAAAATCTATGATTTTACATATTCTCGAGGTGCGGCTCGTAAAACTGTTTGAAATTGCTGAAGTATTATGGTGCGGTTGGTTAGTGCCTACTATCAAAAGATTCCTGCTTCCATAATATGTTCGGAAAATATATTCCTTCTTAGTAAAAATCGACATTTTTTAAAAAATCTATGATTTTACACGTTCCTTCGTGCGGCTCGGAAAACTGTTTGGAACTGCTGTAGTATTATGGTACGGCTGGTTAGTGCCTACTATCAAAAGATTCCTGCTTCCATAATATGTTCGGAAAATATATTCCTTCTTCGAGAAAATCGACATTTTTTAAAAAATTCTTGATTTTACACACTCTCGAGGTGCGGCTCGTAAAACTGTTTGGAACTGCTGAAGTATTATGGTATGGATGGTTAGTGCTTACTATCAAAAGATTCCTGCTTCCACAATATGTTCGGAAAATATATTCCTTCTTAGAGAAAATCGACATTTTTTAAAAAATCTATGATTTTACACGTTCCCGACGTGCGGCTCGGAAAACTGTTTGGAACTGCTGTAGTATTATGGTACGGCTGGTTAGTGCCTACTATCAGATGTTTTCTGCTTCCATAATATGTTCGGAAAATATATTCCTTTCTAGAGAAAATGGACATTTTTTTAAAAATCATTGATTTTACACGTCCCCGACGTGCGGCTCGGAAAACTGTTTGGAACTGCTGAAGTATTATGGTGCGGCTGGTTAGTGCCTACTATCAAAAGATTCCTGCTTCCATAATATGTTCGGAAAATATATTCCTTCTTAGAGAAAATCGACATTTTTTTAATTCTATGATTTTACGCATTCCCGAGGTGCGGCTCGAAAAACTGTTTGGAACTGCTTAACTATGATGGTGCGATTGGTTAGTGCCTACTATCAAAAGATTCCTTCCTCCGTAAATCAAAACCTTCTTCAAGTAATGAGCTATAAATAGTAAAATTTGGATTCCAAATTTACTACAGTAAGACTCCGCTTAACGTGGGGGATACGTTTCAATAAGTTTTTGCGCTATAGAAAACAGCGCTAAACGAGGTTATTTGAATAAGATAAGATAAGATTTTATTCGTATATAAACAAAAAAAAAGAAAAAGAAGGTATATTCACGTCAGAAATTAATTAAATAATGTGACCTGGCAACATCAATTTACATATTAATTAGTAATATTTAATTGTGAATCATACAGTCAGTTATTGATAAGATATTTTTTTCAGTTTAAATTAAAATTGTTGAATATTATCGATGCTTTTAATTGCTTCAGGCAATTTGTCGTATAAATTGCTGCCCTTGCAGATGGGGCTTTGACTAAATTTTGTAGTTTTATATTTTTTATATATTGTATATTATTGTTAGTGCGAGTGTCATAGCTATGGACATGATGATTTAATGGACAATACTTTATATTGTTTTTGATGTATATGATTAGTTCATATGCATATATACTATAAAACGTCAATATATTTTTATCTTTAAATAATTGTCTGCAACTTATAATTATATATGAGTCTTAATACGTAGATAATAGGCATAAGTGGAACAGAACCGAGAATTAAAAAAATTATTTTTTTTTTTTAATTTTAACATTTTACGTTAAATACTTTTTTATCGCAATAATTATACAATTTTTTGTTTCTAATACTGATTTTTTTTATAAAACATTAATGAAAATCAAATAAAAGTCCACGTAAGAAGTTATGTTTGCAATGAGGAATGTTCCCTATTTGACATATATTTTGTTTTTGTGAAGTCATCTAATGTCGTTTGCCTTTTTCTGTTTCGTTCAGCAAGCTGTTGTCGATAGTAAAATATTGCATGAGTGGCATTTCGTTATATCTTTAAACTTCTATCAACATTTGAATCATTTTGTATAAACTGATCCATAATTTACGTTATAGTGGCTTAATATTTTTTTAGAAACTATCTAATATTGAAACAGCGTTAAGCGAGAACTTTTCCCAAGATTAGCCGCTACGTACACATAGATAGACAATCACACAGACACCAACCTAACTTTCTTTTATACTATGTAATAGGTGTAAACATAAAGGGTGTTTCCGGGCTACTTATTTTATTTTTAGTGGAGATACTGCAGATCAAAAGAGCATGATTAGTACTAAATTACCTTAGTAAAAGTTCAATGAAAAAAAAGGAAAATGATTATCTAAATTCATATTGTTTTATAATATTATATTACTTGATGCTGATGCTGATTACATGATGCTGATTCATGCTGAAGTGCATCAAAATTATTATACAACTTTATTGAACAACCAGTAAAATGAATAGACTTCAATGGCACGAACATAATTTGTAAATATTTGAGAATTCTACAGTTCTGTAATATTAACATGTGTATGAGTTTTGTCAGGAAAATAAGGAAAATAGAAATTATTAATTCCATTAAAACCAAATTAACAACATTTATTATGTGTTCTTTACAATCCGTTATAGAAATGTATACAATATATTTAATGTAACCGTAGTGCTATAGACAGCGATGCATGCTCTAATGCTATCTGTAGATATGTAACGAAGCCGGTCCTGTATAATTTCATAAAGTCATTTTATCTTAGTTATAAAATAACTGTTATACAAGACGGTCGTCGTTACTTACAAATGCTATATCAAATTATTTTGTAAATTATTATTTTAAAACAGTTCTAATAAATTAGTCATACCATCAAGACTTAATATTATAATTTCGGCCACAGTCGTTGAGATTAATAAAAAGATTTTGTAGTTAAAATGATCAATTATTATCGACGTTTATATTTTTATAACAAAATAAAATACATTTATTTTTTAATTATTCTCATCATTTTTTAAAAACCAACCACTGCGCTACAGATATAAAGAGCAATAAAAAAATTCAGCATTTTCGGAGTTAATATTTCCCTAAACAACCTTTGGTTGATCGAATCTCAAGTAACAATTTATGTGGTATTTTAGGGTTGCTGCACAATCTGTATATTATAGACATCTGAGTAATATCCTATTCTGACCTTGACTTTGTGACTGTTTTGACTAACTTTTTTTCAGTTTATATTATTTGTCTTAACTGTTAGTTCACTTTCTTATCATGTTTTACCTAACTCTAAGAGTATAATTTGCTGTTTCCAAATATTCTCTTCACTCTTCAGCTGAAATCTTTTGTTCCAGCCTAAAACAGTTACAGTTCTTCCGACACTATTTTTAGAATTAAAAGGTTCGGATAAACGTCAAATTAAGGACCAAAAATTACATTACAGATTCAACAGGCAAAAAAAAATCTTAGAAAAACTAAAACAAAAAAAAATGTAAATTTCAGACGTAGCAAAAACTTTTTTCAATTTTTCTTCTGATTTTTGGTTTTTCATTTGGCGTTTACTCGAATGCTTTAGTTTTCGTCGCCTATCATACAATCGCAACATGCCTTGCCTGTAGATCTATGCGATTTACATGACTTTTTATAAAAGTACGTCCACTACAGGAGAACCTATTGTTCGGTAAATGCAATCTAAATTTGTTTGTGCTTTCCATTAAACGTTTAATTAATACCAAGTAAACATATTGTCAGGGCCGTAGCCAACTCAAAGTCAAAGTTGAGAAGCTCAAACGAATTGTACTTGAGTTAACTATTCAGTAAAACAGTTATAGTTCATGCGGTTCATCCTTATTCCTAAATCAATCACCATAAACATCTTGTATGCTATATTAAGTGTCGCTTTATATGACAACATTTTACTGTATCAGCATTTTAAAAGAAACGATATTATAGTTTATTCTAGGGGTGTGCAAAATAAACAAAACGATGTTAACATGGAACGACATGTCGAATTAACAACATCGACATTGTAACAGTACCAAAACAAAAACGTAAATATTGTCAAATATCGATATTTTGCAGCTAAGTACAAAATAGTGATTTTTATATCTATATAATGAATAGTATTTAAATTTAATTTAAGCAAATCATAATTCTTAAATAATACTAGGCTGTAAAGAAACTAAATAGTATAATATTGATATTTTGATTTCAAATAGGCACCAAATAAGGTTTTTTTTATAATATAATACAAGAGAGTTAATATTAAAAATAATACTCCAAAATTTTTATTTCTAAATTTAAGATGTAAAAAACATCGAAAAGAACGTGACAAAAAGAAAACTACAATTTTGGTCAGAATATTAAAATAACGATGTATTGTGTGCATCCCTAGTTTATTCTTTTTTCGCAGAATCTCATTATATACCTAACATACTTATATTAGGTACCTACATTATAGACCTACAATATTAATAATGGCAAAGTTGAATGGTTATCAGTAGACATCTCGGCTGTTGTGACTAGTGATAAACTAAAACTGTGATGGTTTGTATAAAAAATGAAGCCTCTCCTTGTATGTCGTGTTAAATGCGAATATTAAAATATTATTTCGTTTACTTATAGCAAACTAGGGTATATAGTAACTCATAAATAGAGTCAAAACGAAAGCTACATTTTTAGCAAAAGCCGAAACCGATCTTCGATTTTTTCCTCTCCACCGATCAAAACTGAAGCCGAAGGTGTTGTAAAATGCTACGGAAGCGACTGACAATATTTATTCTCATAAGCCAAACGTATTTGCGATGAAGTTAAAAACTACTTTTTCATTTCTCTATTTTCTTATGTCTTTCGTTATGTGAGGTTTAAATATAATAATACTCACTTAATTATTCCTTAAATTCAACCTTCAACTTCGGCAAAATATTAGGTCTGAATTTAGCAGAAGCCGAATGTATGTCGAAGATTCAGTTTTGGCGAAGTGTCGTCGAAGTCGAAGCTTCGGTCGGACTCCACTAATAATATAACATATAAAACGTATCACAGTTAATAATAAACATTTAGTGATAAAAATAATAAAATACTGAATATCCATTTAGGTACGTGGCAAAACAGTTTTTTGTCAGATGATCTTTTTATTTTTGCTTAAATTGTTTATATTCTAATTTTTATGCCAGTAGGTATCTACTTTGCTAAAAATAATCTTAAGTCTACACATTTTTTCTGGTTACTGCCGTTTCAGCGTTATCTATATACTCGAAAGTTTGATATCAACGGTGGTATGATCGCAACCATAATTCTATTTACGCTAATTTAACGATGCATGGCGACTCTATAACACAGATCTTCTTTAGTTTCACCTATCTTTTAATGTAGGTCAAGTTCAGTTATGCTATATTGTGATAAACAATTATACTACTAATGATTTAGATAAGCGGTCTTCAAACGGGATCGCGAAATATAAGGGCTAAGGTAAAGCAATTTTAGGTTTTCCTTCATGTTATTATTAATAAAATAGAATAAAAAAAAGTAATAAATTAGTCTCATCCTTATTGTACCATTAATTATCTAAATTATAATATATATTGTATGTTTTTACGAAAAGTTCAGCTCCTTATTTTTAAATATAACAAATTATTCAAAGGATAGTTTTTGGAGCAGATAAATTAGTTAATATTTTTTTGTTTAAGACGACGTTTCGTAATAATTTATTACTTTTTCACCTGAAGAAGTAATAAATTATTACGAAACGTCGTGTTAAACAAAAAAATATTAACTAATTTATCTGCTCCAAAAACTATCCTTTCAATTATTTGTTATATATATATATTGTATGTATATGTTACAATATATTAACATTTTCAAAAATTGTGCCAAGTTGCTTAGAATGGTGTGAAACGTCGAGAAAATTTGGTCCGACCTTTAGGTCTTGCTATTCGACCGACGTCAATACTGTATGTGCCATATAAATATTTCTTTACCTATATTATACCAAAAACATAACAAGTAGTTCCAATTGCATCGGTAATTTTTGAGTCAATTTTTTTCCACATTAATGGAAAGAGCACGTATACAAGTTTTATTGCAAACTATATAAAGTAATTAATCTCAAACAATTGGTTTATTTTATATTGCAAAGGTACATTAGTGGGCATTTATCGTAAGCTATCTTTGCAAATAAGACGTATTTAATCTAAACTAGAGGTGAGCAATATTTCACTATTAGTGATTTAGTTGCACAATGTCTGCCATATTTCACTCAACACATCTTTTTATACATAAGATACACATTATTTTTTTGTTCATATTCACTTACTGTTTAGTATACACAAAATATTATGCAAACTTTATGCTTTATAGCAGTTGAATCGAGAGGTTTTAATATGGTCCAGGTCTACTGGTCTCATTTCTGTAGACTTTGTTGGTGGCACAGTCAGAGTTAATTCATTTAAATATTTAAGATATTGAATTTTGATAACCGAAACAACTCAGGGGTTGCATTTTTACGTGAACACTCCGTATTTATTATAGAATATAGTATTATAAGAATTGTTTAATAACGTCTTTATTAGTATAAGACGAGGCCTTCACATTGTGTACAACAACAAATGCGGTTCGACAGAAACGTTAGGGATGCTTTGTGTGAGATTATAGCATTTGTCTCGCAGGTCATCAAATACCTCCCAGTTGTTGTCAATACGCCTGCAATAGGCTACGTAGTGACCTATTGAGCTGACGGAATCACCACCTTGGATAAAATGAACCACCGAACGCAGAGTATAAAGATTACTTTGTATTCTTAAGTGTAAAGGTATATCTCCTAATTTAAATTCACCACAGCCATTAGTTTCAACCCACAAATGTTGATTTATTAAAACGTTATATTCGATATCGGATGAACATAACTGTCTATTGCATTTGTGATTTTCATAGTTAATAGTACTTAATATCGCGGATTCTAGTGACTGAATACCGGTATTAATTATTATATCGATATTGATTGGTATAAAAAACATATTTCTTTTTATATTTTTAACATCACAGGAATCGGATTTACAGTTTTTAAATCTGGCGCCACAAGGTAAATCTGCAAAAATTTTTTCAATAAGCGTTGCCGCGTTACACTCACAACTGATTAATAGTTCACCATTTAGTAAAGTTTTTATTGGAAAAATGTTTCTTAAAATATTTGTCCTTGCTGTATTCGTGGAAACTTTAATGCCACTAGATAAAACCATTTTTATAAAGTCTATTACTGGCGATTTGAAAGAATCTATATAGTCTTTAAAAGCAAAACTATCACAATATGCTGCAGCCACACATTGACAAATAGCATCAAATGCGCATGTATTCGTTAGCATTATTTTATCTTTTTTACTCCGTAATGGCCTAACTTTTGTTAATATATTGCCATTTTTCAATAAAGGAATTTGTATTTTCCTTCCTTCATTAATGTACAAAATTTCTGGACAGGGAGTACCATAATACGTTGTCCGTTTCGGCTTTTCTTCTTTCAGTGCCAAACCACGCCAGTTTTCG
The DNA here is from genome assembly GCA_034508555.1 of Venustoraphidia nigricollis. NCBI lineage: Eukaryota > Metazoa > Arthropoda > Insecta > Raphidioptera > Raphidiidae > Venustoraphidia > Venustoraphidia nigricollis. The sequence continues at coordinate 217,579 of JAVRKA010000272.1, forward strand.
AAAGAAATTTCACTGTCTCCAGAAGATGTATCTATCGTTTCGACGGGAAGATCTGCATGTAATGCTTTCATTTGTGATTCCACACTATCGTGTACGGCTTCAATGTTTTTTTCTACGAATACAGTTTCATTGCCTTCAGTTTCACTGACATCTTCATGACACAATTAATGATCTGTTTTAGCTGCAGCTTTTGCCAAAATCATGCCAGATTTTATGTCATTTAGATGTACCGTTAAGAATTTGTCAACATTTATTGGCAAAGTGAAATTGTTAAATGTTCGATTTTTTATTTCATTGAAATAGCTTTCCACGATAGCAGTTGAACACGTTGAATCAACCATATTTGTAATATGGAGTCATTACGGCGCTCCATAATGGAAACGTTTTTAGCAGTCGTGAAAAATCCTGGACTAACTCAGGAAGATAATGATAATTCTCATCTTGACTCTCTATCTCTGAGAGTTTGGCTGTTTTTTTAATTGACGTATTTATCCATTCCTGAATGTTGCATGGCTCGTCGAAATTTTCTATATCATAGATGTCATTTTCTAGGCAATCGACCGTTCCTTTAAAGTCAGCAATTTTGTTTTTTAGTCTGCGCTTGGCTACTTCCGACGGCAGTTTGATGCTGCTGGACTCACCAGAATACTGACTTTGACAAACGGTCAGTATGCATTCCGTGACATCTGTCGCTTCGTCGAAATATATGCATCTTATTAACAATGAAATGCATCTCATATAAAATTCTCTTAAGAGAGAAGGTTTTTTTTTTAAGGATTCCCAACCACTCACCATTTTCATTACATGTGCATAGTCGATTCGGATAAAAACTTTAGGAACTTCCTGATTTCTTCCGGATAAAATGTCGAAAGATTTCTGGAGATACTGTCGCAATTCTACACCAACAAAGCTGGCGGAAATTGCTCCAAGTAAACCGTAAGAATGATCACACGTAATTATATTTGGCGTTTGGGCACCGGCTTTTAACCAGCATTTTAACCAAAAAGAAATATGGTTTATGTCGTGACTCTCAGATAGCATCTGAGTGACAGGAATTTGCCCCGATTTTCCATTTAAATAAATGACACCCGAATATAAAAAAATGTGACCAGATATATTATTATATGGTCTTGCGATTTTTTTCACAAGTGTACCTATTGCGTCTATTGCCAAAATAGAAGGGAATTTACGTTTGCAATAATCATTAAACATGTGCATTTGTTCAGGAGTCCAGTAATGTACAAAGAATTTGTTTCCGAAGTCATGAATACTATCAGAATATGGTTGTGTATATTTCATCACTTCCAAGTTATCTAAAATGCTTTTACTTGCAAGCAAAATATCTTCGCTAAATTTTGATTTGCACTTTGGCAATACATCCAGCGAATATAACGTACTTGGCTCGGGATCACCAAAATTCATTTTTTGCATTGCTTCATTTTTGCGCCAATTAACAGCTAACATACCAGACGATAACAACTCTCCAACACGTTGTCTGTCGTTGAACGCCAAACGTCTTTTTTTAGTGTATGTATGAAAACTGTGATCGACGCCGCTTAAAGTGCATTTTATGTTAAGTCCTTCTGTCGCGCGTGGCGTCAATAACGTTTCTCCACTTAGTTGCGCTGGACATTCTTTACAGAATGCATTAAAAGAAAAGTATGTTTTCCCATAAGGAGTTATACGGTGTCTTTTAAATGACCAACTGCAACGTTTGGTAGAAATTACACTTTCCAAAGCTCTGGTAAATACATTTGTCCAGTCTGAAGTCAAAGCAAACTTATTTTTAGATGTGAACTTGAGGCTATTAAACTGTTCTTGAGTTAATACAAGAACAAATGTATCACTTTTTATAACATTGTTTTCATCATTTAGCAATGAAACTTCAGATGATTTTTCAGAACTTAAATCTGACAATGCTTGTACGGCACTTTGAATACCTAATGCTATGTGGCAATTGTGTCGATTTTCTTTCACAAATGTATACACGGATTTAGCAGTAACTTTGTTTGATAATGCGTTACTTATTTTTACCCATACTTCTGCTGATGACCGACACAAATTTTCAGTTACGTCGTTTTTATGCAAAATAAGAGATTCAATTATCTCCGCGTAAGGCACTGCAGATTTTCTAGGCATTTTCAAAGATGCGTGAAAAAATTAATCACAAACTTTTTAATAATGAAAACTAACGTCAAAACTTAATATCACTGACACACACAATAATAGTCACCAACAAACTGAGTAAAAGCAAATGCTTATCATGTGCTTTATATTTTTAGGTAACTCTGTTTTTTTAACAGCAGACGAAAATTATTTTGTTTATAATATGGTTCACACTAATCGCTTTCGTCTAAGGGCCAGTCCACTTCTTAAGTTATAGCTAATAATTCAATCTACTTTATGACTTTTTGTTGGCATCGTTGATTTTGCATCCACTTAGTAATATATACATTGTTGATATTTATATTAAAGGGATGCCAGATTACTACGAGATCCTTAAGACAGATTGTCAACAGTTTCCAAGAAAATCATGGTAAAGTGTAATTCGAAGATAAATAATCATTCATCTTTAAAGTTCAATTCCAAAATATGTAATAATAGAAATTAGTTTCACGGGTAATTGGAATAAAAAATCAATTTAAACACTTATTGATTGCAACGTTTCGTCTTTATTAAATCAAGACTTTTTCAAGCTCTGGAAAAATTTTTTTTTTTACAAAAATTAACAATCATAATATAATAAAAATATAAAACCTTATGGATTAAATAATTTACTAAAAAGAAACAATAATGTGACTAACCTCAGCATTTTATTATAATTTTATTATAATTTTATTATAATTTTATTATAATTTAAACATGCTGAGGTTAGTCACATTATTGTTTCTTTTTAGTAAATTATTTAATCCATAAGGTTTTATATTTTTATTATATTATGATTGTTAATTTTTGTAAAAAAAATTTTTTTCCAGAGCTTGAAAAAGTCTTGATTTAATAAAGACGAAACGTTGCAATCAATAAGTGTTTAAATTGATTTTTTATTCCAATTACCCGTGAAACTAATTTCTATTATAAATAATCATTTTCACAGGCATAATTTTTGCATTTGAAATATTACTGCGGTTTATAGTTCTATTATTTATACATGTATTTTACATTATATTTTCTTGAATTGCTCTTATAAAACTAGGTACAGTAAGGCCTCGATAATTCGGACATTTAGTAAACCGGATTCTTTGATAATTCGGCTAAGCATTTCAATTACATTGTGTACTTTATAATCCGGATTTGACAGTACTTGGTAATTCGGATTTGTGTTTTTAAACGTCTATTTCATTCAAATTAATAGCATTCGATACTATAGCGATAGTGAGAGATTCCCCGCCATGTATTCGGTCGGATCTGATACATATCTGAGGATTCCTATAAGCAGGAATTATATGTGTGACGTAGTTTTGATTGAGTATTAATTGTATATAGGTGCGTTATTTTATGTTCTACATAAATATATAAAATAATTTTATACACGTACTATATGTTAAAATAGCTTCTAGAAGAAAACACACTACGTTGTCAATAAAACAAAAATCCGACATAGCCCGTGGTGAAAGTGGAAAAGTTTTGGCAAATGAATACAGGATAGGAACATCAATTTCCGATATAAAAAAGAAGAAAAGCAAAATCAAAAGATATGGTATATTTTAATGACTATTTTGGATTTTTACTATGTATGTGTTCCTTCTTTTATTCCGGTCCCGGCGCCCGAAAGGAATTACGAAAAGCCGAATATCCAGAAATGGAAAATCATTTGATGCATGGTTTTGTACACAACGATCAAGGGATGTTCCAATTCCCTACGAAATCTTATCTGCCAAAGCAAAACTTCTATACCGAAATCTATGGAAATGATAATTTTAGAGCTAGCAGAAAAGGGTTAAGCAAACAATAATATAAAATTTAATAAACATACTTCTATTTTGCATAATTTTTTGTGTAGGTACTATTTTCTAGTTATTTTATAATAAATGTTTACCTTTACAATAAAAAAACTGGGCTGCTTCAGTAATCCGAATTTTTTACTAATCCGGATCACAGCGGTTTTAATTAGTCCGGATTATCGAGACCTTACTGTATTCTCAAACTTGTTTGTTGAAACAGTTAAACACACGTCAAAAAAAAAAGTATTTCTATTACTTTTTTGACTATTTGTCGGCGATACAATTTGGAAAGACGAGTCTGATTGCTAATGCAATCACTCTTGCGACGGAGTAGATGTGTAGAATGCTTAGAAGTTTGCGTTCTATTCCGTAAACTTTCCTTATTTTTAATAAACGGTTTGCTAATCTGTTCAAATTAAATCATTAATATGTAATCAGGGATTTGGTGAGACGGCGTGACGTCTACAAACAGTTTTAAATTTTTGTAGGAACCTACACTATACCTTGTTATTTTTTTCGAGGTTAACCTATTACTTTCCAAGAATCGAAAACATAGCCTTTTTTTAAAAGCTAAAAAAAATATTTCTGGTTGCTGAACCAACTTGTCCAATAACTATGACAAAGTAGATATAGGGTTAGAAATTAAAAAAGATCACAGTTGTAAGAAAATCCAACTTTATTTTAAAACTATCATCACAAACATTTTTAAAATAAAGTTTTGTAAAATTATTTCATATATTAAGGTATAAAACAATCACTCCAAAGTGTTTTTCCGCATTTTTCACAAAAAGTCAGAGGTTTTTTTTACAACCTTGTCCTTGGCAACGCCTCTATTTATTCCTCTTCATCATATAGTGGCCCAATACAATGAACTTCATCCTGTCTCAACACAGAATGCAACTGCATCAACTTACAATCTTTACAATATAAGTATACGCAGCTTACATAACATAAACCATTACACAATTCATAGGACAATGATTAACGTTCATTTAAATACTACTATGGGTCAAACATTCGTTTACAAAATACCAATTTTATTAGAAACAATACAAAAAAAAAATTAACTTGTGAAAAAATATAGTGTCCTTAAAATAAAACAGCGGGGACGAATGGGTTAACATAATAAAACAAAGTCACATAATATTATGAAGTGTGAAAGAATTTGTCCAAACAGCATAACTTAAGTGAGAGGCCATTGTCAAGGTCAATGTATAAGGGTGTTATGGAATACAGATGTTTACAATATTATATACAGTATGTACTATATACATCAACTTTACAAGTCTTTCTAACATAACTCGCATTATTTAATCGATGAAGCATTTACATCAATCATGAGTCCGATTAGCCAAAAGTCGTTTTGACAGTTAAGTGACTACAGGTGCTGACATTCTGTACTGCACTGAAATCATATTATTATTATTATTATTGGAGAACAGTCGATATCTCCGATATTTACACCCACAAATTACAAGCCTATTCATTTCACTGACTGGTGCATTTTTTATACTATGATGTCAGTAATTTGAATAATATGGCCATACAGAAAATATATAGTCAACACAAATATTATTATTATTACGATTATTCAGTGTATAGTACACAAGATATCAATGATTTTTTAGGAAGTTAAGGGGTACAAATTACGATCAGCAGCTACCATACAAATCAAAATTTCTTTCTAAGAGGAGATATTTTTTTTATTGTTATTTACTTTATCGAACTGCATTATGAGAATACCTAAAACATTTATTTTACAAAAGTGGTCGATTTTCCCTAGAAAGGACCAATTTTGCGCCCATACAGAATGTTCAAAATGCCACGACAACAATAGACTAAATAAAGACTAAATTAAAAAATAAAACTCCATTAAACAGGTCACTAAAAAGCGCAAAACTACAAAGTCTTGAAGTTGGTGCCAATTTAATTATTAAAACGTTTTATGTACGTCGATACAAAAAGTCGAAATTAGGCAATATAATCAATTTTTTAAGATATATTTTGTGTAAAAACACAGATTTTAAAAAAAATGTCGATTCTCTCTAGAAAGGAATATATTTTCCGAACATATTATGGAAGCAGGAATCTTTTGATAGTAAGCACTAACCATCCATACCATAATACTTCAGCAGTTCCAAACAGTTTTACGAGCCGCACCTCGAGATTGTGTAAAATCATAGATTTTTTAAAAAATGTCGATTTTCTCTAAGAAGGAATATATTTTCCGAACATATTATGGAAGCAGGAATCTTTTGATAGTAAGCACTAACCATCCATACCATAATACTTCAGCAGTTCCAAACAGTTTTACGAGCCGCACCTCGAGAGTGTGTAAAATCATAGATTTTTTAAAAAATGTCGATTTTCTCTAAGAAGGAATATATTTTCCGAACATATTATGGAAGCAGGAATCTTTTGATAGTAAGCACTAACCATCCATACCATAATACTTCAGCAGTTCCAAACAGTTTTACGAGCCGCACCTCGAGAGTGTGTAAAGTCATAGATTTTTTAAAAAATGTCGATTTTCTCTAAGAAGGAATATATTTTCCGAACATATTATGGAAGCAGGAATCTTTAGATAGTAAGCACTAACCATCCATACCATAATACTTCAGCAGTTCCAAACAGTTTTACGAGCCGCACCTCGAGAGTGTGTAAAATCATAGATTTTTTAAAAAATGTCGATTTTCTCTAAGAAGGAATATATTTTCCGAACATATTATGAAAGCAGGAATCTTCTGATAGTAGGCACTAGCCAGCCGTACCATAATACTACAGCAGTTCCAAACAGTTTTCCGAGCCGCGCGTCGGGAAAGTGTAAAATCATAGATTTTTTAAAAAATGTCGATTTTCACTGAGAAGGAATATATTTTCCGAACATATTATGGAAGCAGGAATCTTTTGATAGTAGACACTAACCAACCGCACCATAATACTTCAGCAGTTCCAAACAGTTTTACGAGCCGCACCTCGAGAATGTGTAAAATCATAGATTTTTTAAAAAATGTCGATTTTCTATAAGAAGGAATATATTTTCCGAACATATTATGGACGCAGGAATCTTTTGATAGTAAGCACTAACCATCCATACCATAATACTTCAGCAGTTCCAAACAGTTTTCCGAGCCGCACGTGGGGAACGTGTAAAATCATAGATTTTTTAAAAAATGTCGATTTTCACTAAGAAGGAATATATTTTCCGAACATATTATGGAAGCAGGAATCTTTTGATAGTAGGCACTAACCATCCATACCATAATACTTCAGCAATTTCAAACAGTTTTACGAGCCGCACCTCGAGAATATGTAAAATCATAGATTTTTTAAAAAATGTCGATTTTTCTCTAAGAAGGAATATATTTTCCGAACATATTATGGAAGCAGGAATCTTTTGATAGTAGGCACTCACCAACCGCACCATAATACTTCAGCAATTTCAAACAGTTTTACGAGCCGCACCTCGAGAATATGTAAAATCATAGATTTTTTAAAAAATGTCGATTTTTCTCTAAGAAGGAATATATTTTCCGAACATATTATGGAAGCAGGAATCTTTTGATAGTAGGCACTAACCAACCGCACCATAATACTTCAGCAGTTCCAAACAGTTTTACGAGCCGCACCTCGAGAATGTGTAAAATCATAGATTTTTTAAAAACTGTCGATTTTCTCTAAGAAGGAATATATTTTCCGAACATATTATGGAAGCAGGAATCTTTTGATAGTAAACACTAACCATCCATACCATAATACTTCAGCAGTTCCAAACAGTTTTCCGAGCCGCACGTGGGGAACGTGTAAAATCATAGATTTTTTAAGAAATGTCGATTTTCACTAAGAAGGAATATATTTTCCGAACATATTATGGAAGCAGGAATCTTTTGATAGTAGGCACTCACCAACCGCACCATAATACTTGAGCAATTTCAAACAGTTTTACGAGCCGCACCTCGAGAATATGTGAAATCATAGATTTTTTAAAAAATGTCGATTTTTCTCTAAGAAGGAATATATTTTCCGAACATATTATGGAAGCAGGAATCTTTTGATAGTAGGCACTAATCAACCGCACCATAATACTTCAGCAGTTCCAAACAGTTTTACGAGCCGCACCTCGAGAGTGTGTAAAATCATAGATTTTTTTAAAAGTGTCGATTTTCTCTAAGAAGGAATATATTTTCCGAACATATTATGGAAGCAGGAATCTTTTGATAGTAAGCACTAACCATCCATACCATAATACTTCAGCAGTTCCAAACAGTTTTACGAGCCGCACCTCGAGAGTGTGTAAAATCATAGATTTTTTTAAAAGTGTCGATTTTCTCTAAGAAGGAATATATTTTCCGAACATATTATGGAAGCAGGAATCTTCTGATAGTAGGCACTAACCAGCCGTACCATAATATTACAGCAGTTCCAAACAGTTTTCCGAGCCGCACGTGGGGAACGTGTAAAATCATAGATTTTTTAAAAAATGTCGATTTTTACTAAGAAGGAATATATTTTCCGAAATATTATGGAAGCAGGAATCTTTTGATAGTAGGCACTAACCAACCGCACCATAATACTTCAGCAGTTCCAAACAGTTTTACGAGCCGCACCTCGAGAATGTGTAAAATCATAGATTTTTTTAAAAATGTCGATTTTCTCTAAGAAGGAATATATTTTCCGAACATATTATGGAAGCAGGAATCTTTTGATAGTAGGCACTAACCAACCGCACCATAATACTTCAGCAGTTCCAAACAGTTTTACGAGCCGCATCTCGAGAATGTGTAAAATCATAGATTTTTAAAAAAATGTCGATTTTGTCTAAGAAGGAATATATTTTCCGAACATATTATGGAAGCAGGAATCTTTTGATAGTAAGCACTAACCATCCGCACCATAATACTTCTGCAGTTTCAAACAGTTTTTCGAGCCGCACCTCGGGAATATGTAAAAGCATTGATTTTATAAATTATGTCGTTTTTCTCTAAGAAGGGTTCAATTTTCCGGACAAATTATGGACTGGGGAATATTTTTAGTGCATGATAACATGAAAAAAAAGTAATCTATTTGTTACTTCAGACGCACATTTTAAATTACGTAAAAATTGAATATTCTTTTTATGCGTTTTTCTCGGAAACGCAAAAAGCAGGAACGAAAATTCTTGAAACAGGAAAAGGCACAAACGAAGCACAAACCAGCCCACCCATTTTGATCCTTGCGGCTAACAAAAGTGCGGCTGAGTTCACGCTTCCCGAATTTTGATTTTCGATTTTCTCAAAAACGGAAAAAGCAGGAACGAAAATTTTTGAAGCAGGAAAAGGCACAAACGAAGCACAAACGAACCGCAAGTAAAAATTTTACAAATTCCAAAATGTTGCGGCTGGCGTGAACCTGGCCGCAGATAATTACTTTTCGATTTTCTTGGAAACGCGAAAAGCAGGAACGAAAATTCTTGAAGCAGGATAAGGCACAAACGAAGCACAAACGAGCCGCAAGTCAAAAAATTACAAAATCCAAAAAGTTGCGGCTGGCGTGAACCTGGCCGCAGATATGAAATTTTGGATTTTCTCGGAAACGCCAAAAGCAGGAACGAAAATTCTTGAAGCAGGAAAAGGCACAAACGAAGCACAAACCAGCCCACCCATTTTGGTCCTTGCGGCTAACAAAAGTGCGGCTGAGTTCACGGACCCGTTCTGATAGGCATTTCAGATGTAGTTTCCGATAGGCATCTCAAAAATAGGTGCCGATAGGCATTTCAGATATAGGTGCCGATAGGCATTTCAGATATAGTTGCCGATTGGCATTTTAAAAATAGGTGCCGATAGGCATTTTAGATATAGAAGCCGAGAGGCATTTCAAATAAAGGTGCCGATAGGCATTCCAGATATGATTGCCGATAGGCTTTTCAAATATAGGTGCTGATAGGCATTTCAGATGTAGTCTCTGATAGGCATTTCAAAAATTGGTGCCGATAGGCATTTCAGATATAGGTGCCGATAGGCATTTCAGATATAGTTGCCGATTGGCATTTTAAAAATAGGTGCCGATAGGCATTTCAGATATAGAAGCCGATAGGTATTTCAAATATAGATGTCGATAGGCATTTCAGATATGGTTGCCGATAGGCATTTCAAATATTGGTGCTGATAGGCATTTCAGATGTAGTTTCCGATAGGCATTTCAAAAATAGGTGCCGATAGGCATTTCAGATATAGGTGCCGATAGGTATTACAGATATAGTTGCCGATTGGCATTTTAAAAATAGGTGCCGATAGGCATTTCAGATATAGAAGCCGATAGGCATTTCAAATATAGGTGCCGATAGGCATTCCAGATATGGTTGCCGATAGGCATTTCAAATATAGGTGCTGATAGGCATTTCAGATGTAGTTTCTGATAGGCATTTCAAAAATAGGTTGCCGATAGGCATTTCAGATATAGGTGCCGATAGGCATTTCAGATATAGTTGCCAATTGGCATTTTAAAAATAGTTGCCGATAGGCATTTTAGATATAGAAGCCGACAGGCATTTCAAATATAGGTGCCGATAGGCATTCCAGATATGGTTGCCGATAGGCATTTCAAATATAGGTGCTGATAGGCATTTTAGATGTAGTTTCCGATAGGCAATTCAAAAATTGATGCCGATAGACATTTCAGATATAGGTGCCGATAGGCATTTCAGATATTGTTGCCGATTGGCATTTTAAAAACAGGTGCCGATAGGCATGTCAGATATAGAAGCCGATAGGTATTTCAAATATAGGTGTCGATAGGCATTTCAGATATGGTTGCCGATAGGCATTTCAAATATAGGAGCAGATAGGCATTTCAGATGTAGTTTCCGAAAGGCATTTCAAAAATAGGTGCCGATAGGCATTTCAGATATAGGTGCCGATAGGCATTTCAGATATAGTTGCCGATTGGCATTTTAAAAATAGGTGCCGATAGGCATTTCAAATATAGAAGCCGATAGGCATTCCAAATATAGGTGCCGATAGGCATTCCAGATATGGTTGCCGATAGGCATTTCAAATATAAGTGCCGATAGGCATTTTAGATGTAGTTTCCGATAGGCATTTGAAAAATAGGTACCGATAGGCATTTCAAATATAGGTGCCGATAGGCATTTCAGATATAGTTGCCAATTGGCATTTTAAAAATAGATATCGATAGGCATTTCAGATATAGAAGCCGATAGGCATTTCAAATATAGGTGCCGATAGGCATTCCAGAAATGGTTGCCGATAGGCATTTTAAATATAGGTGCTGATAGGCATTTCAGATGTAGTTTCCGATAGGCATTTCAAAAATTGGTGCCGATAGGCATTTCAGATATAGGTGCCGATAGGCATTTCAGATATAGTTGCCGATTGGCAT